>LUCW03000362.1:20000-25000 GCA_001586965.3 Sphaeroforma sirkka | reverse complement strand
TTAAAACCGAGCTACAACACCTGCACACAACTGCATAACAAGCGGATGGTCTCAAAAACAAGGGAAATAATGCCATACTATTCTCTTAGCCATAGTATATAGTACATATGCCAAAGTACATAACCCCATGGTACCATGATGTGAAAGGAGAATGTCTCAGGAATAGTCCCATGCTATTCATCATTTGTCGGTTAATGTGGGTAGTACAACAGCACACAACTACCACACCCACTGTTACTATAGGTATGTATATGTATATAAAGAAGCATATATATATATATATATATATATATATATATATATATATATATATATATGTATATATATACACTTACACATTATATGTGTATAATCAAACACATGTAAATGAATACATACACACATACGTACAAACATAAATGCATACATACATAGCTACATACATAACTACATACACACCTACATACATACATACATACATGAGTAGCATCAGACCCTATGCCACCTACATCATAACACACCTGTAGGTGAACATAACTAGTCGTCTTATCTAAGAACAGGCGAGTGCTCCACTCATACACCTGCTGCTGTGTGAGCATGGAGAAGCCATCCTTAAATACAAACGTCACATTGGACTGTATGCTGCACTGTCTATCGCGTGCTGTGGACGGAGTCAGGGACTCGATTGTTCCGGCTGAGCAACGCCGCCATGACAAACACTTACTATAGCGTTTTCCCACTGAATGTAGATAAAAATGTATGTAGAAGAATGTGCGAATGTGTATGTGTATGTCTGTAGATAGAAGTGTATGTAGATGGATATGTGTGTATTTGTGTGTGTATGCACATAAAAGTGTATGTAGAAGAATGTGTGCGTGTGTATGTGTGCGTCTGTACATAGAAGCGTATGTAGATGGATATGTGTGTATTTGTGTGTATGTAGATAAAAGTGCATGTAGATGGATGTGTGAGTGTATGAGTGTGTGTATGCATATAATAGTGTATGTAGATGGATGTGTGAGTTAGTGAGTGTGTGTGTGAGTATGTAGACAAAGGAGTACGTAGTAGGATGTGTGAGTGTGTATGTATGTGTCTGTAGAAAGAAGTATATGTAGACGGATATGTGTGTATTTGTGTGTGTATGTAGATAAAAGTGTATGCAGATGGATATGTGAGTGTATGTGCGTGTGTTTGTAGATAATAATGTATATAGTTGGATGCGTGTGAGTGTGTGTGTATGTGTGTTTGTAGATAATAGTGTATGCAGATGAGGGTGTGTGTGTATGTGTGTGTGAATGCGTATGAGTTTGTTGACAGACTCTGAGTACAGAACACTTTATGGTCTGGGTAAATCCTAACCCCTAAACCCTAAACCCTAACTCTAAAACCCTAAGCACTGACGCATGACAATCACCCGTACGCAATATTGAACTGTTCTTAGTATCATCTATCAGATAAGTTCGATTCATTTCTACGTAAAATACGTAAATACCTATTATTTATAGGTATATGTATTAATGTATGTATGCGTGCTATACGTAAATATCTTAAAATATCTCTACGTATCCAAACGTATTATACGTAAAGTTCTATACGTGTCTAACCATAACATACGTAAATATACAGTCGTGAAATTCATTGTACGTAAGCATCTATATGTTACCTATACCTACTGAATATTCATGTTTCAGGGGTTCAGCGAGTTCTATTTTATTGTAAATGGTGAAAACGTACAGACAAGCTGTGAGTGATAACACTAGCACTAACAGGTTAGGTATAAAACAAAGGTCCAGTCAAAAGGAAAAACACTCATCTGTATTATACTTAAAGGGTTCTAGGGTTTTATTATCTACCACCTTGCACTCTAACCCGACATACATCCCTTTACTAAACGAGTTCTAGAGTTTTAGTTCTAGGGTTTAAGGATTTTATCGACTACCTGCACTTTAACACACGTCAGCAGCTGCAGCAAGATTCCAATCCACAGAAGCTCACCCACATACAGAGAAAAGACTACTCACACACAGAAAGTCGTGTAACATGTTATTGAATTGTTGTGTATGCGAAAATATTCGCACATGAAAGACATAAAATGTTTTATGTCTAGTGTGTATGCGCAGTAGATACCTCACATTTCCCAAACACCAAATAAAGGAATAGGTTATTCCAAACACACCAAATATAGGAACAGGACATTTCACACACACCAAATATAGAAACAGTACATTTCACACGCACCAAATATAGAAGCAGGACATTTCACAAACGCCAAATATAGGAATGGGACATTTCGCACACACTTAAGTACAGAACATCTGCTGCAACATACGTCTGCTGAGCTGTGTATTTCACAGACGCCAAATATAGGAATAGGACATTTCGCACACACTCAAGTACAGAACATCTGCTGCGACATACGTCTGCTGAGCTGTGTATTACACAGACGCCAAATATAGGAATAGGACATTTCGCACACACTTAAGTACAGAACATCTGCTGCGACATACGTCTGCTGAGCTGTGTATTTCACAGACGCCAAATATAGGAATAGGACATTTCGCACACACTTAAGTACAGAACATCTGCTGCGACATACGTCTGCTGATCTGTGGTGCTAACCAGAAGCCTTCAAAGCAAGTGGTGGCCATGACACCATATGTGTTGTCAAACCTGTGTCGTAGAGATGTTGTAGTTGGGGGGCTTAGGGTTTAGAGTTTAGGGTTTAGGAACCCTAAGTCAAGTATGCAGGTATTAAAAAACCAAACCTTGATGTGGGTATCACAACCATGCTGCAAGGTTCAATTGGCGAGGTCAGTGGATAGGCGTACATATATACAACCAAGCACAGTAGCAATAAAATAGACTATATAAAAAAAACCCAAGCACGTTACTAACAACATAGACTATGTAAACAAACTCAAGCACGCTACCACCAACATAAGACTATATAAACAAACTCGAGCACGTTACTAACAACATAGACTATATAAACAAACCCAAGCACGTTACTAACAACACAGACTATATAAACCAACACAGGTACGTTGGTAAAAACATAGACTATATAAACAAACACAAGCACGTTGGTAAAAACATAGACTATATAAGCAAACATAAGTAAGTTACTAACAACATAGACTATATATAAAAATTCAAGCACGTTATTAACAACACAGACTATATAAACAAACACAAGCACGTTGGTAAAAACATAGACTATATAAACAAACACAAGTAAGTTACTAACAACATAGACTATTTAAACAAACTCAAGCACGTTGGTAAAAACATAGACTATATTAACAAACTCAAGCACGTTACAAACAACAGAGACTATATAAACAAACACAAGCACGTTGGTAAAGACATAGACTATATAAACAGGCACAAGCACGATACTAACAACATAGACTATATATATAAATTCAGGCACGTTAATAACAACATAGACTATACAAACAAACACAAGCACGTTGGTAAAAACATAGACTATATAAACAAACTCAAGCACGTTACCAACATCAGAGACTATACAAACAAACACAAGCACGTTGGTAAAGACATAGACTATATAAACAGACACAAGCATGATACTAACAACAGAGACTATATAAACAAACACAAGCACGTTGGTAAAGACATAAGACTATATAAACAGACACAGGCACGATACTAACAACATAGACTTAAAGCACGTTGGTAATAAGATAGACTATATATATTCATCCAAGCACATTATAGTAAAAAAAAATATAAATAACTCCACACTCACAGACAAACGAACGCAATACCAGGGAATATAACGCAGATAACACGTCACATACACACCTTAAACACATCACACGTTTAAAACATATAATAAAAAGACATGTGGGTATCAGGGTTTTAGGGTTTTAACACGTCACTCTGTACAGCCTTACCTAGAACACCCAACACGTCACTTCCACACTAAAAACAGTACACAATCAGAAATCGTTTGATCAACACTATCCAAAAGCATAGACACCTCATCACATCCACATCCATTACGTTATCCGTGTGTATACAGGCACACATACGTATCCCATTCGAACAATACTAAACCCTAAAACCCTAAAACTCTAAAACATGTACACATACGCATCCCATTCGCACATTACGTTAATCTAAACCCTAAACTCTAAACCCTAAAACTTACGCATCCCATTCGCACAATACTACAATACTACACCCTGAAACCCTAAAACCCTAAAAACCCAAAACCCTAAAACATGCACACATACGCATCCCATTCGCACTGCACTACTGCGCTAGAGGTTTCAACAGAGGCTGTGCCTGACGGTACGTCGCAGTGCAACAGACAGTCACTGCCTGTGAAGTCATCGCACAATACTAAACCCTCAAACCCTAAAACCCTAAACCCCCAAAACATGCACACATACGCATCCCATTCGCACTGCACTACTGCGCTAGACGTTTCCACAGAGGCTGTGCCTGACGGTACGTCACAGTGCAACAGACAGTCACTGCCTGTGTAGCCATCGGGACATTCGCATACAGTATCACTCGTCTGGGTGCACGGATGTACCTGTTTTGCTACACTATGAGGTGGGGGTATTGGCCATGCAGGGGTAGGTAGATGTAGGGTTTAGGGTTTTAGTCAGTGACACGGGGTGGTAGGTAGGTGTAGGGTTTAAGTCGGTGACGGCAAAAGTCCGGGGAGAAGTATATGGTTTTAGTGAAACTCTAAATGGAAACCCTAGACCTCTGTTAGGGTATATCAGACGCGTGTTGAACGCACGTGAGAGGTGGTATGAGAAAGGTGCAGTACAGGTACAAGTATGATTGAATATAAATGGATCTGTTTGTATATGTACTGTATATAAATGGATTTGTTTGTATATGTACTGTATATAAATGGATCTGTTTACATATGTACTGTATATAAATGTATCTGTTTGTATACGTACACTTGCTAATAGAACTGCGTTCAGTTACAATCAGTCGTGCACACATACATCACCCGCATATACACTTGGGAG
>LUCW03000362.1:7500-17500 GCA_001586965.3 Sphaeroforma sirkka | reverse complement strand
GTACGTGCGTGTGCCTGTGATGTTTGTCACTGTATCTTCGTAGCCAGAAGTTTGTTCTGGAGGACGGAAGGGTTGTAGGTGTATATGTGTAGAGATATATGTGTGTATGTGCAGGTAGATCTGTGTACGTGTACATATACAGCCATATAAAACGTGGTATATATCTTTATATATATATATATGTATATATATATATATGATATATATATATATATATATATATATATATATTTATAGATATAGATATAGATAATATACATTTATATATATATATATTAATTTGTTCAAAAAGATGGGAGAGCATATAGATGGTACGTCAGCTTTAATGCGCAGATGAATAAACAAGAAAGACAACGAACACAGAGACATCAAAACGCGTAGAGTGCACTTGTTAACTTTAGTTGAGTTACGAGTGGATGATTTTACCATAACACGGAATCAAGCGCTTCTTGTTTATTGTTAGCACATGTTTTGTTGTAAACTTTTCGGCACTCATTCAAATAATAAAATGAAATATAGAATATAAAAATATGATTGTCAAATGACTGTATGTTGATGGAGCACTAATATGTATAGCCAAATCAGTTTCAGGTGGCCAATCAACTATATTCAGTCCTTGCTATATAAAGTATAATAAAAAACATATACTGTATATATATGCAGTAAATCCATATATGCAGTATATATTTGTCAATAGCATACAGCGATAATTAGACAGTATGTTGATATGTACAGTATATTAATGACATACAGTATATATATACAGATCACAAGTAAATATAATATATATATGTCAATAGATACAGAGAAAAATAGACAGTATGATAATATATACAGTATACTTATGACATATAGTTTACATATATAGTATCTTCATATACACTATATATATATATATATATGTATATAAATATATATACATATATATATATATATATGTCAATGTAATACAGTGAGGAATATACAGATATCGAAATATACACGGACACCCAAACCTCATACGAACGACATACGAAGTGATGCACGTCACTTCATATACCACTGACAACACAATGAGTCATACTGTCATCGATCAAGTTGAAACGACGATAGGGTACATAAGTTCTAAAAATAGATACTGTTCAACAAAAGATACATTTCCTTAAACAGTTATCGGTCTTTAAATAGATACTGTTCTATAAAAAGATACCTTTCTACAAATAGATACCGTTCTATAAACAGCCAATGGATGGATACAACACGACACACCATTTGGGTCAGCCATCCGATCGAGCATCCGCTGAATATATGTATTAACCTCATACGCATCATTGCTACGGTCGAAGAAGGCGGCGAAAGCATCTGCTGCATTCTGATTGGTGGAGCTATAAATAGAACTGGTGGTCTCCTCCAATCCGATGAGTTGGTTTTGATTACCGATTGCTAGGCCTCCGCCGAACACACCGAAGTTACAGCTGATGTACGTATTGATCTGTGATGGAAGAAAACGTGCACAACGTATTAGGCATGAACGCGTACACAAATGAATGACCAGAAAACGCGAAACCAGAATAAACGTATAGCTAATTGTATTGCGTTAAGGCTCTCTTCTGGCAAATATCAAATGAGAAAACTTGAACGAGGATAATAAAGGTAGCGGTAGCCAAGCTAGAAAAGTAGCCTTAGAACACATTGAGTAGTTGGGCTAGAAAAGATAGCCCTATAACACATTGGGTAGTTAAGCTAGAAAAGACATCCCTATAACACATTGATTACCATAGCAAGGACGAATGCAACACTGTGCGTATGTAAGCGTATAGTTACATACTCTCGCACCAACACGTGCATGCGAGCACAGACACCTATCCCCAATGGAAAGCCTATGGCCACACATTGATACGTGCTACATACTACGAGTCTTATGACAAATGAAACAAAGTGTGTGTATGTGTCTAGTAATATACTCTCAAACCAACACATGCATGCAAGCACAGACACATACCCCCAACGGAAAGCCTATGACCACACATTGATACGTGCTACATACTACGAGTCTTATGACAATCGTATAGTACGTCTAAATAAGTCTTATTCATCCGAAGTGCTCTACGTACAACAAACACCAGGGTTATGCGCATATACCCAATAGCTCCGTGGGTTGTTACTTACCAACAGAACGCTCATTCATACGTATAACTCGTAACAGTGCCAGGGATATGCGCATATATCTAATGGCTCCATGGGTTATGTTATACCTAATACCCTCATGAACTGTTACTTACTAATAGAACGTCCGAGTAAGCCTTAAGTCCGCCGCCATAGACCAGAGCGGTGTTTCCAATGATACTCGAATTCATTCTATAAATAGATAAACGAGGTTTGTATAAATAGATAAACGGGGGTTTGTATATATCGATAAACGGAGGTTTGTATGTATCGATAAACGGGGTTTCTATTGATAGATAAACGCGGTTTGTAAAAATAGATAAATGAAATTTGTATAGATAGATAAAGGGGTTTATATAAATTAATAATCGGCATTTTTATAAATAGCTAAACAGGATTTGTATAAATAGACAGACGGAGTTTGAAACTACTAGTGTATACCTTAACCTAAAATCATACAGCTTTGGCAAAGGTTCTAATAAATGGCTGAAGCCTCTATTCGTTTTAGCAGCAATTGACACTTGTCAGACACACTGCACAACCCAAGCAATAAACCGAGTTCATAAACACCAATAACAAGGTATATACAAACTAATAACCCACAAGATATCACGCGCACAAACGTCAAATACAATTACTAGAAAAACCAAGTTTACAGACACTTGATAAAAACTACAACAAAACCTGTTTGCACATGAGTACTTCGCATGACCACACCACCACAGTACGGTGGCGCCTCAGTGTCATTACTACCATGTACTGGGCAGAATAAAACGTGTCAAAAACAGTATACCACCCACACCTCAAAAAAAAAAAACAGATTTAAACTACAATTATAAAAACTCAAACTAAATTCTGGGGAAACGGTTAACTCACATGATCACCCTTCCCACAGACAGGATGGCGCCGCCATGGCGTTTGGCCATGTTTTCGGCAAATTGGCACGTGTCAAAAACACTGTCAGTGTCACTCTGCAACAGGTGGAAGGCTCCCCCGTCCTATATAGGTCAAACACAGAACAAGTTAGGGTTTGGGGTTAAATAGAACTTTAAGGGTTAAGAGTTTAATAGAACTTTTAGGGTTTAGCCGCACTTTACAACAAAAGCCCCACTGACTGATACACACAACAGCAGGATAACACCCGAATAGATATACTACACAGAAGTACAGCCTATATCTACAGACAACCTCTAATAGTCTTCATACTACACAGAAGTACAGCCTATATCTACACACAACCTCTAATAGTCTTCATACTACACCTGTGCTCATACACACCTCAAACAACCCACGACACGCATACAAACACAACCCAAAGCACATGACCACCCACACGTGCAACATAGCAACACACACACCACTTCACATACCATTAACGCCGTAGCCCTTGAAAACGTTGAGTTGCGCACATACGCACGATTGGCGGTGACGTCACCACCGTTCCGGGCCGTTCCGTTGCGGAAGTCCATGTCCACAATGCGCAGGTGCGGCATGGTCTGAGTTTTTTAAAGTTTTTTAATAGGTCTAAGCGAGGGGTTGGGGACGGGGGATGCAGACACAGGGATAGTTTAGGGTATGTAGGGTTTCTTACGGCAGTCGATGGGAAGGTTAGGAGTATTGTATAATCCCTATATTAAGACTCGTGGTCTGTACTACCATTGACATCGAACGGTGGAGCTACATTCGAGGTATACAGCGGTGGTATTCTGTTGACTGTGTATTGGATGGATCTGAACCCACCAGAACTCTAAAACCATAAATTCCTAAAACCCTAAACCCCTACGGCCGCAAGCATGGTCTGAGGCTGTGGGGTGGATCCAAGCGCGATGAAAACGGACAGTTTCGGTTTGAAG
This sequence comes from Sphaeroforma sirkka, assembly GCA_001586965.3. Taxonomy (NCBI): domain Eukaryota; class Ichthyosporea; order Ichthyophonida; genus Sphaeroforma; species Sphaeroforma sirkka. The sequence goes on along the minus strand of LUCW03000362.1, from coordinate 13,502 downwards.
GCTCACAAATGCATTTTTATTTTCTCTTTTGAATTCGATGGTGGCTGTTGGGGCGAACGCTATGTCAGAGTTCGATTGTAGGATTTTAGGAACCGTACCGTCTGATACAGCGCAACAAACAAAAGGGTGGTCGTAGTAGAATATATTTTTAACTCAGGGGGTACTATTGTGCCGTTCAGATTATTGTGTGTATATTAACTATTGTGAGTTTAATTTCATAGGAAGGTCAAGCAGATCCGTTTGGACTTCAATAGCTATCCCTCAGATACGCCGACTTGCTGTTCGCCGGCTTAAAAAAACCAAACCCTAAACCCTAAAACCTCAAGTTAAAGCTGCTCAAACGCTGAAAACCCTAAAAAAGTAAACCAACACAATATTGTGGATTCAGATACAACACACTACAGATAGTAGCACCACATCATTTGATACTCAAGAGCGTAACGTCACATCATTTCCAATGAATGAACGAAACGTAGAAACACACACATATATATATATATATATATGTGTGTGTGTGTGTGTATATATATATATATATATATATATATATATATATATATATATATGTGTGTGTGTGTGTGTGTGTGTGTGTGTGTGTGTGTATATACGAAATTGAAATTTATAAATTATGAACGATACAAAATCAAACACCACACAAGTGAAAAAATATACAAATATAGAACAGAATATTGCCCTTGAATCGACATTATTAAACTATAAAACTACGGACTATCACATTGAATGATAGACACAGAAAGCATATACAGATTCTGCGCTTAAACAGAACAACACTGACGACGTACCGGAAAGTCCAGGTGGTTGTATAGAGGCGAATAGATCGAAGCTCCGTCGTACTGAAAGTAATAGGGTGATGTTGCATCAATTAAGTATGGTTGTTTGAGGGGGGGACTATATATATATATATGTATATATATATATATGTATATATATATATATATATATATATATATATATATATATATATATATATATGATATACATATGTGTGTGTGTGTGTGTGTGTGTGTGTGTGTATGTATATATATATATATATATATATATATATATATATATATATATATATATATATATGCTATATATATATATATATATATGTATATATATATATATATATATATATATATATATATATATATATATATATATATATATATATATATATATATATATATATATATATATATATATATACATATATACATACATACATGCATATATATATATATATATATATATATATATATATACTCCTATGAATACGCTCGCAGCAACCAACAAAATTCAAGAGCTATTGCACACCACCGGTGATGGTCACGAACTGTCAGCTTATAAATTTAACCTCTACCCTAAACCCTAACCCCTTATACCTTGCGTAATAGTCGACAGAGTTTGATACTACACTTACTACATTTATATTATTACAAATACACACACTTACAGTCGCGGCGTTGCTGTCGAACACGCCTGGGCCAGAAATCGTAAGCGATCCGATTACGTAAATGCCCGCGCCATTACCCGCTTGAGAGATCCCTCCAGTGAAATTGCATTGACTCACAGTACTAGTCTCTTGTCCCAGATTATGGATATACACAGCTCCCCCGTCCTAATATGGTATTGGTGTCAAAGGTGCCAAGGGTGTCAAAGGTGTCAAAACTGTCAAGGGTGTCAGGCAGAGAAATACCAGCGCATTGGCCTGGTTGTGGACTAAGCACTGCCGATGGATGCGTACGCCGATTTAAAAGCTAAACCCTAAACCCTAAATGACACACATGTGTCAAGTAGAAGTAATTCCACCTGAACCAACGCTTGCACCCATTTCTTGCAGTATTGCAGGTATAGGGTTTTCAAGTATAGTGTTTCAGTATAGGGTTTTATCTCGTTCATATCTCCAAATAGACGTCTGAAGCAACTCCATAAAATGGTATACGACCCTGCGTAAAAACTTTAAAACCCCAAAACCCTACACGTCGCTTGAGCAGTAGTAGTAGTAAGAAGTGTATCGGAAAGAAGATGGGAGATAAGACCACCAGACACAGCCAGACAAGCTATAAATAGACTCAGAAACTATAAATAGATTGAGAAAATACAGACAGTTGAATAAGACGTCAGCATACCTTCATGCAGCTGTTGTTCAGGAACGTACTGTCTTCGGCGTAAAGCAATGCAGTGAATATTGCCGCCCCAAATGTCGCTTCATTATCTGAGAAAGAGGTGGACCTGACATTGACTGCATCCTCGGCATATAGTCCTCCACCCCACTAAACATGTGCAAATAGACAGGTAGACTATAAATAAAACGGTGTCTATTAAGGAAAATCACTGTGCACATCTAAGTGTGTATAAATATATATATATATATATATATATATATATATGTGTGTGTGTGTGTGTGAGTGTGTGTGTATGTGTGTGTGTGTGTGTGTGTGTGTGTGTATATATATATATATATGTGTGTGTATGTATGTGTGTGTGTGTGTGTGTGTGTGTGTGTGTGTGTGTGTATGTATGTGTGTGTGTGTGGGATACAAGCAAACATGACAGATAAACAAAAAGACAGAATTCAACTAGAAGGATCTCTCGCAATATCAATAGAACTAAACAGAGCCCATGCACCATCCCACATACCCCGAAAGCAGAACTTTTTGTGACAGTGCTGTGGCTGAGTGTGATGTTTTGATCCGCATACAACGCACCTCCACGGCACACAGTAGATCTGCAAGGTAGGTTGTTCAAGTGCGTATGGTTTTTCATTCATGCATATGGTTTTTTCGTGTGCGAATGGTTTTCACTACCTGCGTATGGTTTTATGTATAATATATATATATATATATATCATCATCATCATCATCACATGCATTCTGAGTTCCAAGCCGCGATATCCGTCAAAAAAGACCATTCTCAACATATTCGCACCTTACACAAATAGTCTAGGCACATACGTATCGTGCCAACTAACCGATGATCCATCGCTGAGTATGCGACCACCCAGGCATTGGTTGCCTTCGAGGAGAGTGTGTGAGAGCTCTAAGCTACCTCTGGTGTGTATGGCGCCACCTCCCTGTAGTGTGCGATAGAAGGTTATGTTAGTGAATGTGATGTCAGGTGGTGTGCGTTAGAAGGTGATGTTAGTGAAGGTGATAATAGGTGGTGTGTGTTAGAAGATTATATTAGTGAATGTGAAATCTTGTGGTGTGCGTTAGAAGGTTTTGTTAGTGAATGTGATATCAGGTGGTGTGCGTTAGAAGGCTATGTTAGTGAATGTGATATTAGGTGATGTGTGTTAGAAGGGTATGTTAGTGAATGTGATATCTCGTGGTGTGCGTTAGAAGGCTATGTTAGTGAATGTGATATTAGGTGATGTGTGTTAGAAGGTTATTTTAGTGAATGTGATATCTCGTGGTGTGCGTTAGAAGGGTATATTAGTGAATCTGATATCTGGTGATGTGTGTCAGAAGGATATGTTAGTGAAAGTGATAATAGGTGGTGTGCGTTAGAAGGATATATTAGTGAATGTGATATCAGGTGGTGTGCGTTAGAAGGCTATGTTAGTGAATGTGATATTAGGTGGTGTGTGTTAGAAGTTTATGTTAGTGAATGTGATATCAGGTAGTGTGTGTTAGGAGTTATGTTAGTGAATGTAAAATCTTGTGGTATGCGTTAGAAGGGTATGTTAGTGAATGTGATATCAGGTGGTGAGTGTTAGAAGGTTATGTTAGAGAATGTGATATCAGGTGGTGTGCGTTAGAAGGTTATGTGAGTGAATGTGATATCATGTGGTGAGCGTTAGAAGGTTATGTTAGTGATTGTGATATTAGGGGGGTGTGTCCAGAAGTAATGTTTATAAAATCGGCTGCAGTGAGGTTGTGCGTGTCTATACTACACACACTTGCGCATGGGTGCAAATGAAGCTCAAAGTGCATTTGTCTGATCATAGTAGACATGTGCATGGAGTGTACATACAACTCAACACATTGTGAGGTGCATAGATTCCGATGAGCTATGAGAGACGGCTAGGATACACAACCACAAAAGTGCCCTGTGCGTTTGCACGGCTCATTGAGTGTGAACCTACTTGTGTAATCATATCCACAAGAAATGGTAAGTTATGTCAAGTTATGTAAAGATATATTAAGCTATGTTATGTTATGTTATGTTAAGTTCCGATAACCTATGTCAAGTTATGTTAAGCTATGATACGCTCTGTTAAGTTATGTTAAGTTATGTTAAGATATGTTAAGTTATGTCATGTTAATTTATGTTTATGCATGTTTGTGGCTACGTCGCGGCTACGGGTATGAGTATAGGGACATGCGTGCGTGCACAAGTGAGCTGCTTTTGGGCTATATCTTTAATGAGAGTATGAGAATGGCTTTTTGTATCCGTATGCATATATAGAGTTTAGGGTTCAAGTTTTATCACTGATACGAGTGTGAGAATGGAGATACCCGGATTGACATGTCAGTGCACAGGTGATCTGTATGTGCATGTAATACAAGGGTTTTAGGGTTGAACCCCCATAAACCCTAAACCCGAGACCTCACTAGAGATATCTATGGATAGTAACAACGCTAAAAACCCTAAACCGCACTGGAGATATGTATGGATAGTACCTCTGCGGCTGAGTTGCTGGTGAATGTGGACCCATTCACCGCTGATCCGGTTGCAAACATTTGTCTGACAGCACCCCCACGACGCTGTGTATACGACAAGACCAAACGAATACGACGAAGTCAGAGACAGTTCAGTACACTACAATACAGATGAGAGGAATGATATGATGTGACCATACCATCAAACGAGTGCGTTACAGGACACGCAGATGACCTTACTGTCGTATAGTGAGTCACATGGCAGGTGTGCGGACTGAAGGCTACAACTGTGATACATAGAAATACGACAACTCAAATTCAAAATACAACAATTCTGCAGCCAAAATACGACAATTCTTTATCTAAAATACAACAATTCGACATCCATAATATTCTACATTCAAAAAACGACACGCCGTTAATCATACACGATATCCGAAATGGTATGATCAACAGAGCAAGACACTGTGGGCACGAACAGTACACAACCACGTGCCATCGCAAAGTGATAGTGTGAGATATAATACGAACAGTACACAACCACGTACCATCGCTAAGTGATAGTGTGAGATATTATACGAACAGTACGCAACCACGTACCATCACAAAGTGATAGTTTGGGATATAATACGAACAGTACACAACCACGTGCCATCGCAAAGTGATAGTGTGAGATATAATACGAACAGTACGCAACCACATACCATCGCAAAGTTGTGGTCAAACGTAGAATTGGTGACGATGGCGTGTGCATGGGATAGGCACACTCCCCCCCCATCATCAGTCTGTGGTGAGAGGGAGTACAGGGGTGCCAGGGTTTTGTGGTTTTAGGGTTTGTGCTTTGGGGTTTTAAAGTGTTACTGTTTACAGTTTATGGGTTGGTTTAGGGTTTGTGATTTGAGGTTTTACGGTTTAGTCTTCAGGATTATGGTTTTTTCATAGCGTTAGTTTCAGGTTTTAGGGTTTAGAGTTTAGGTTTGAAGACCAATTAAGGTTTTTGGACCGACGGGCCACACGCGGGGCAGTTGTAGCGAAAAAAGGAATTCGCAATAGGTAAAAACTTCGTGTGTATTGACACACACGCTAAGGTAGACAAAGTATGTGTGTAATGACATGCATGTAAAATTACTTGTGTAGTGACATACACGTACAGTTACTTGTATAACTATATACACGTTCAATCCCGATTACATACATACGCAAGTGCCTGTATAATTCCATATATGCACAACTATTTATAGACGAATATACATGCACAACTACTTATATACCTACATACATGCACAACTACTTATATACCTACACACACACACACACTACTTATATATACCTACACACATGCACAACTACTATATACCTACATACATGCACAACTACTTATATACCTACACA
>LUCW03000362.1:0-2500 GCA_001586965.3 Sphaeroforma sirkka | reverse complement strand
ATATTGGCCATTCTGCGCCAGACTGCCCGCATTGATTGAACCACAGTCGATGTCTTATCAATTATCGATGATGTGTATACGATTCTCGCACAACTATCTAGCCAAGCCCCATAACTATTTTTTCGAAAGAAAAGGTTGGGCTTCCCGTGTAGCTGTAAATGTAGTATATTATACTTTTTGCAACCCTATTCTAATTTAAAAGCTTAAAATATGGTACTTCAATTAAACAGGTTAAAATATGGTGCTCAAATTTAAAACTTAAAATATGATCTGCGTATAGACAGCACATGCACTCATGTTGTTCAGCAAAATACCCGGAATCTACACCACGTTTGTACCGTTAGGGTTTAGGGTTTAAGGTTTAGGGTTTAGTATCTGCTTTATTACCTGTGCCTGTATTGTGAGTCGAGACATCAGATATTTATAACCCGACCGCTCGTCACAAACAACCCAATAACCTGACATGCGCAACACGTCTGTATTCGTACCGTAAATACTCACCTGTCTCATAGTATGAGAACTCAGATACCACACATATACATCGCAAAAGCCTAGCCCTACTACCAACGCACCTGGGCTTTGAAAAAAAGTCCATGGTCAAGGTCCGGTTTTAGACTGTCTAAGGTCATCCCATGTAATGCCACAGAGTCGGCTCGGAGGTGCATGGCGTGGTCTGTGGAATATATGTGAATGTGAGCTGTGTCTAAAAATAGAACTATCTGTGAGAGCAGCAGTGAACATGATGTGTGTAGGTATACATGAGCACTTGTACATCCAAACATAGGTGCAGGTATAAATAGAAATACATGTGGGAGCAGTGGCCATGATGCGTGTCGGTATACATAAGCACCTGTACAGCCAAACATGGGTGTATATACGGCGCGACTATCTATTAGCATAAGCTTAGTGGCTGGGCAATGAATTGTCAACCAACAAGACAAATCGAAATCCTCTTGTTTTAAATTATAATACGTAGTCCACAGTGGGTACAGTAGTGACTGGCAGAGCACCTCCAGTGGGTGTGTGCCCAAAAATGAGGGCCAATCACAATTCACAACTTAACCATCATCCAATCGCATTCATCCTGTCATGCTCCAGAATATTAACACCCTTCGGTATTAGTCCAATATATATCATTGTCCTGACTTTCTACAAAACACATACCTCGACACGAATGTACTTCAAAATCCTCCAACACAATCTGAGACATGCCGTTCACGTGCGTGTTGCTAAGTCCCAATCGAAACGCGCGAGCATTGCCGAACGCCGCGAGACAGGTGACGCCGACATTCGCTGAACACCCAAGGATGTGTACAACCCTGTACCAGCACAGCCATGCGATTGGTTGTTCTATTAATATACGCTGTACGAGAGGTCGGATGATAAACTGATACTTTTATGAAATTTTACCTGTGTGTGGCTACCGGATTGATTCGTGCTTATCGTGGTGTTAAATTTATATGCTGGTGACAAGTGTTCAGACAAACATCAATGATGTGGAAAGTTTATGATAGTACTTTAGGGTTTGAGGACTTTAGGGATATAGGGTTTTAGGGTTTTAAGGTTTAGGCATCCAATAGTATATATGAAGATATAGAATGCACGTGATACCGTGTTATTGTGAGTCAACTCGATACGAACAATACATTTGAGTGAAGTGCTAGGCAAGCCTCACTCAGACAAGCAACGTTGCAGAGGTGATCTCCGAAATCAATATGAACGGGTAGCGTCTGAGTACTCATTTTGTGTGTGCGACTACTGAGACTGGCGTGTTCATTTGTATGTATGCCTATCCAACAATTGAAGGAGTCGTAATATATGTATGTGTGTGTGTGTGCTTAAGAGTGACACATATGTGTGTATAAGTACATAAAAACATACATACATAAATCACCACTCACACGATTGTTTGATAGGCATATATATACATGAACACGTGTGTATGTGCTTAAGGGTGCCTGTCGCCAGGTACTTCTCTGTACTAGTACATCTGAGATCACCAATGTCCCGGAATTCAGGGGTAAGCCATGATGAAGTGTCAACTGCTCTACCGGTATCCTCTCTAAGCCTGTTCTATCATGTGTATATTTAGCGCTATACTGTATATGTAATAGGACATATTGATATGAGCGCATGCCATGATACTATATCAGCTACAAGCGTACGAATTGATAGGCGGGATATAGATAACATACGATATCATGTTTGTCAGTAGCATCTGTAGATACGCAAGGTTCTGAGTCTAACTGTTCGATGTTGTAACACTTAATAGTAATACCAGTCTCTCTCCTCACGGAACACTCTTGCTTCCACTTCACACTATGCAGCCCGCGACTACCCGTTCCTGTGGACACATTACCCTCCCGTCTATGGGTTATACAGCCCCATGCACATGCACGTGTAGATAAGGGCCAGTCTCACTATAACGCATAGCAACTGAATGTGTATGATTGTATACAACATCCGATTCCAAAAGACTATATATACGTCACTATATATA
>LUCW03000361.1:0-16925 GCA_001586965.3 Sphaeroforma sirkka | reverse complement strand
GGACCCGCAAGCAGACCTTGTAGACATCAACATGATTCAATGATAATTAGCTATTTTGGTATCACGAGAGGAGAGAACGGCGGAAGAAAGTGTGTAACACAAATGGCTGAAGTCAACTATTATATAATAGCCGACACTCCTTCAATCTGGACCAACTATTCATCAACAACACAAAGCCATACATCGAAGTCTTAACATCAAGATGCCTATGCGTCCAACACCCCGTAGCCCTCGACGCACTCGTCGCGACGGCAAAGCAACCCAGAGATCTTTGTCAGATTTCGAGCAGACCCACCAAGGAGGCACAGCTTCTTCGCGCCAGACAGTAGCATCGCGTCGAAGAGATGAACAACCGCGACATGAACAGACAGACCAAGACGTGGGCCAGGCAGCAAGCAGGCGACATCAGTTGGGGCACGGGTCTCGCTTATCGGCAAGAGGGAGAGCAGATCCAGAAGACAGTGAGGTGCAATTTGTGATTAGGCATACTAGTCGTTCAAAGTCTGCTGAACCAGCAGCTGAGCGACACAGGGTAGCCAATGTCCGAGGTACTTCGGGCATTCATTCAGCGGGTGATAGACCGCATTCATGGCAGCCTTTTCACCGAGCACCTGAACGAGATTTCACTCGAAAGCGAACTCGATCGGGGAGTTTTACCAGTGCAAGTCAGGATTCCCTCACAGGCAACGGGGATGAGCGACAAGTCCAACGGCATAGAAATATGTCAGGGTGGGCCACGGGCACTCGTCAGCAAAACTCTGACGAAATCAGGGGCCGACAGCTAGAGCAATATTTGAGCGACCCACATGGGGATTATCGTAGGGAAGCCGAACGAAAACAACTACGTAGACGATGGGAACTCAGCCGACAGCACCGAGACTTCGCGCGATCGATACAGCAGATATGCGCAAGGCTAGTTACGTTGACGACGGTAAGCGCAAGTATAGTGACGTCGACGACGGTAAGCGCAAGTCTAGTGATGTCGACGACGGTAATGTTCATGGCAGCAGAAAACGACCGCACAAAGACAGAACAGGCGAGAGAGCCGATCATGACACCAGCGCAGTGGAACGAGCATCGCCGAGCCATGTGTCAACGCCTCGAAGGGAAGATATCTTTCTTTGTGGATGAACTTTGTCGAGCACAGGGAAACTACGATGTCCCAAGATGTACATTACTAACGTCCACGATCGATACACTGAAAGGAGCGTTGAATACTCAATTGGAAGCTATCAGGAAGAACAGAGCTCCGGAGCCACGGACATGGCCCGATTGGCCTTTAGACCGTTATCAATTAAGCAGCACAGCCGATAGAGACACACGAGGGGCGCTAGAAGAGGCACTGAAGAACGCCCATGTCTCAGGACTAGATGAGTCGTGGATGGTACGTTGGTTCTATAAGGTACTCATACATTTTAAGGCAGCAAAGGCCACAATTGACTATCTCCGTGACAACCATAATGAGCTGAGGGTATATCCGGCGGAACAGGTCATAGACCAAATCTGTCAACATGAGAGCAAGGCCACCGTAGACCCTACCTTTAAGAAGTTGGCGAAGGGTAATCCCCGCACCAAGGGTGTAGAGTCAGCCAGGGAACATTTGAACAAGATTGTGGAAGTTCACAAGAGAGCCTGGGAGCGAGCAGATAAGGGCAAGGACTTTCCTAAGCGGTTGCTTAATCACTGCCTCATACAGGCCCTCGAGGACCTGACAGGTAATATGACGTATGAACGCACGCTACAACACCACATAGGTTGGGACCACCTGGAGACTGAAGACCTTCTCCGCATTTTAAATCCAGACATACAAGAAACCGATGCCATCCTCAGACAACGGGTACGGACACAGATGAATGTGGGGGATAGGCGTAGACAGTTTCCAGCCCAACAACGAGATCGTAATTTGAATACGAATACAGGAGGAGGCAGCACACAACGCACAAGCACGTCTACGACCACCACGTGTTACGCGTGCAGAGCGGGTGCCCCACCCAGTTTCAGGCATATATCATCCTGCAAGCACTACCAGTCGAACAAAAGGGTTGGATTCACATCCAGCTCGGGCCGAGGATTTAAGCAAGGCGTATCCTTCGATAAGAGTTTGCCCGCGGTCAACACCATTACGGCTCTAACAGACTCGGACGACCAGCAAACGGAGCAGGAGGAGACCACGCCTACAGACACACACATTGCTTCCATACTGGCACACCCAGACGAAATCGAACAGGGTGAGTTAGAAGAGGATGCAACGTGGGAAACCATAGGCAGCGATCAGGAATAGGACGTAAGGGTGTCGGATGTAGATGCAACTTTAGTTTTCCCGTCTAGCACACCTGTGATACTATCGATCAAAGATCCATTACTTTCAATGGACAATCGAGTATTCATATCCATCCTGATTAACGGTAAGACATGCAGGGCGTTAGTGGATTCTGGGGCAAACAGAAGTTGCATTGATTCGACATCCGCACACGATTGGGGATTGCAAATTAAGTCGGCTCCGGAGGGATCCTATATATACCTAGCTGATCGTAGTCTTCGTACACGGCGAATAGGCTCAACCGTACAAACTCCAGTACGATATGGTCTAGAGCTCACAGAACAGTCTTTCGAGCTAATGAATCTACCACCGGCTATCGACGCGATCGTAGGCCAGGATCTTATGCCTGGCTTAGGGCTATACGTGGGAGGCCTTCAATCGCCATTCTCACCCATAGATCCAACGGAGCTAGACAAACTATTGGAACCAATACCGCTGAGACGACCACCAGATTTGACCGAGGAAACCGGTGTTCGCCTGGAACTAGACAAGGAACTGAGGGACAATGACGGTATTCGAGAAAAGGACAGGTGCAGACTGGAAGGAGGCGAAGTTAGATTGCCAGTGACACCAGATCAAGCTGCAAGGATGCGGAAGGCAGTAAGGAACTTTGTAGCAGACAAATGGATACCATGGGTAGATAGACAGGTGCAGAAGTGGATTCAAGATTTGGTCATAGTTCAAAGGGATACAGCCACTTCCGTCAACTTACCCTTGCTCGCCGTGCCAGAGTATACTCAATCTGGAGAACTAAAGAAAGTGCGAGTGTGTTTGGACCTCAGAGCGGTGAATGCATTAATACCGGCGGATCAGTTCATTATTCCCCGTATCAACGACATCATTGGTAACATCAAAGGAAGAGATATTACACGACATTGGATCTAACCGCAGCGTACCATCGACTCCCAATTCACCCTGATTCTCAGTATCTATTCAGTTTCACACATGGCAAAAGCCAGTATTCCTTTACATCAGCGCCATTTGGACTACACACACTGACGCAGCAGTTTCAGCGTACACTGAGTGTGATATTGCAAGGACTTCCGGCACACCACTACCTGGACGACATCGTAATAGCAACAGATGACTACGAGGAACACGTACGAGTAGTGAAAGAGGTCATTCGGCGGCTGACGTACCACAGTTTCAAGCTAAACCCTTCAAAATGTCATTTTGCAGTCAAAGAAGTCATGATCCTAGGGAAGCGAGTATCGAAGGCCGGAATTGATATTTGCCATGAAAAGCAGGCCAAGCTCATTGACTGGCCAACCCCGAAGAAGTACAAAGACATTGCATCGGCCTTGGGATTAGCCAACTTTCTTCACGAGCACCTACCAAACTTTGCAGAGGTAGTTGCCCCACTCCGGGAATTTGTAAGACTGAAGCCTAAGGAAATCATTGGAGACAGGTGGGAACAGAGACACCAGCAAGCTTGGGATGCCATGAAGCAAGCCATAGTTGAGGCAGTAGTGTTGAAATTTCCCGTCGACGAAGTACCTTTACAACTCGAAACGGATGCAAGCGACTACGGTATTGGAGGTGCATTGTTCCAGACCATAGAAGGGAAGAAGCAATACCTAATGTTCTTCAGCAAGACCCTCAACGCAGCACAGCGCAATTACGCAACACCCATGAAGGAATTATTGGCCTTGGTATATGGTCTCACACACTTCCGGGATCATCTCGAAGGTCAACGCTTTTCAGTGTTGACTGATCACAAGGCTTTGGTGTATATGAACACACAGCTAAAGCTGAATCCGATGCTACAACGATGGCATCACATCATAGCGCCTTTCAATTTTACTATCTCGCACATCCCGGGTATAAAGAACGTGTTACCAGACGCGTGGTCTAGGCTTCATGAGGGAACTGTTGAGACTGAGGACCCGGAGGTACTATATGCAGAATGTTGGCAACTTTTTCCAGACTACTTTGAGCAAGCGCAACGGATTATGGGTGAGAATAATGTCGATGTCTTTGCTTCGCATCAGGACCATCATTTGCCACGCTACTACACCGACGATGACAGGGGTGGAGCGTTTGCACATTGTTGGAAGGATATAGACGGATGGATGAACCCACCATGGAGATTAATCCATAGAATGTTGCGCAAGATACGATCAGAGAGGGCCACAGCTACGGTGTGTCTCTACCGTGGGCGCCCCACGAGCCTTGGTTCCAGTTATTCAAGTCGCTTCTACAAAGAGACCCAGTATTAGTTCCAAGGACAGCCCACTCCTTCCTCAAATACGGAAAGTATGCGAGTGGCAAGGCACCATGGGGTCACACAGTCATTGCCAGAGTAGGCCCACGCAATGGTTACAGCCTTCCAGCGACGTTTTCAGCACGATTGGGATATGCAGAACCGTCCTCAGTATCGAAAGTCACCCCATTAGATACGTCTCGGCTAGTATCGATCGCTATCTCGGAAGTAGCCATGACGGATTCTCCAGATGAGGAAGAGATAAGCCGTCGCACACAGCTCACCTTGTGTCAGCATGAGATTGGGCATCATAGAGCAGAAGATACAGTTGCTCAACTACAGCAGAACGGACATTTGTGGCCTAACGCTCTGGAACTTGCACAAACAGTTAGGAGAAACTGTCGCACATGTCTAGGACAGAGGGTGTTACGAAAGGGATTTCACCCGATGATTAATATAACGGCAAAGTATCCGTGGGATCATATTCAAGTCGACATGATTCCAATGCCACTAGTTTCAGCAGCAGGAAATCGATATATATTGCACGTCTTGGATATAGCAACAGGGTACTCGATATTGAGAGCAACGGCCACAAAGTCAGCAGAAGTGGTGACATCTAAACTTATGGAGGTGTTTGGGGAACATGGTTTTCCCAGGAAAATTCAATCAGACGAGGGAGGCGAGTTTTCGAACAAGATTGTTAAATTAATAACTCAAGAAGTTGGAGTGATGCATGCAAAGTCGCCACCATATCGTCCTCAGGTTCTGGGAGCAGCGGAGAGAAGACACAGAGACATCCACGAAGGAGTTCGCAAGCTATGTGAATCTTTGCCTACGGCATGGGATGTCCGACTACCACTTATTATGCTGTGCCAGAACCTCCGAATATCTCGGCGACACAAGACAGCACCATTCAGTGCTTACTTCGGTCGCCGTCATGTTCCGTTTGCTGACTTCACGGATGACCTTCCGGGGAATCAGCCGGTCACCAATGAGGCTTGGGCACACCGGCTGGATCGTTTGCACGACACTATCTTGCCGACGCTTTACAAGGTCACGCAGAAATACGCAGACACACTATCCAGGCAGTTTGACCGCCTCCATGCTTACGATTTTATCGCCTTTCAACCAGGGGATGTGGTAATGGTACGGTCCGAAGGTCGCACAACCAAAGCAATGCGACCAATGTTTGGACCATACGTTGTCAAAGCCAGACAGGGACAAGGATATGAACTGACACACAAGGATGGTTCACTTCCAGATACTTTCAAAGGTAAACCAGTTAGAGTGGAACTTTTGCGACTAGTCCATAGAGCCACCGAAAAGCCTTTAGAAGATCATATGTGGCAGGATAGTTCCTCGTTCCGTTACATCATTCGACATAGACAGAATGATTCCACAGGGAATACAGAATACTTGGTTCGCTGGCGGGATGGTGATCCAACTTGGGAGTCAGCCGAAGCTTTTGACGATCCGAATGACATCGCGGCATACCACAAAGCCGAGCAAACTCGGCAGAAGAAGAAAGCGGCACAACAACAATAATTCCAACGTTACGTTGATGAATACTAGATGTCTATCATCTACTTCCGGATCGGAGTTTTGTCTCTCCTCGTGAGATTTCACCACGGTATAGAGGCGAAAGACGATTCCACAACTCGAGCTTATAGGCGAGTATAACTCCAGCGGATACCCTAGCTTATGGGGGGGGTGAAAACATACCAGCGGATACCCTAGCTTTTTTGGGGGGGTGAAAATATACCAGCACAGCCGGGATGGTTCAAAAGACCAGTTTCAAGGCAAGAACTTACTCAGCAGAAGGATTTCATTAGTTTATATATATATATATATATATATTTTATTTTACACTACTAGTTATATATGTTTAATTTTCAATAGTTTAAGAGGTCATTTATTTTTTGAAGCTCTTCAATCACTGGTGACGCTTGAGCTTGAGGGGTGTGTAAAAAAAGTCCCCTTAAACCACTATCAGTGTGAAGTTAGAATTAATTTACAATTAATTCACACGAGGTGAATTATTTGTAGACCACGTAGACAATCAAATATAAGAATAAATACACCGCACTGAGCCTCAGGAGACTCAGTAGGTTTTAGTATCGTATTTTGATGTGTTTACTACACATAGTATTTGATAGATGCAGGGGTCATAGCATAATAGAGAGTTATATCATAGTCAGACATCCGCATGGTAGGGTCATCCTTGAGCCGACCAATATTAGAGTCATGGTAACATAGCATTAGAGCCATGGTAGGGTCATAGTATTAGAGCTGATGGTAGGGTCATATAACTTAGAGCCATATGGTAGGGTCGCAGCATTAGAGCCATGGTAGGGTCATATATTAGAGTATGGCACCATAGCATTAGAGGTTCATGGCAGAGTCATAGTATTAGAGCATGGTAGGGTCATGATGAGCCATGGTAGGGTCATAGATGTTAGAGTTATGGCAGGGTCATAGTATTAGAGTTATGGTAGGGTCATAGTATTAGAGTTATGGTAGGGTCATCAGAGCCATCGCACAGCATTAGAGCCATACCCATCAGTAGTAACAGAGCCATGGCAGGGTCATAGTATCAGAGCCATGGCAGGTCCATACCAGAGCCATGGACAAGCACCTTAGAGCCATGGTAGGGTCATCGTATTAGAGCCATGGCAGGGTCATGTATTAGAGCCATGGTAGGGTCACAGCATTAGAGCCATGGTAGGGTCAATAGCATTAGAGCCATGGCAGACAACGCGCGCTGTCGTCTGGAAGGGAGAGAGGTAGGGCCCAGTAACCCATGAACAAGTCATGCAGATGCGGATCGCACGCGTAATAGTATCCGATCGATGGAGCCATGGCATGGTCATGAACAGTAGAGTGATGGTAGGGTTGATAGTATTTGAGTGATGGTAGGGTCACAGTATTAGAGCCATGGCAGGGCCATCAGCATCTTTAGCCATGGCAGGGTCACAGTATTCCTTATGGCAGGGGTCACAGACAGAGCCATGGCACGGTCATAGCATCAGAGCCATGGCACGGTCACAGTATTAGAGCCATGCATAGCCATAATCAGCAGATCAGAGCCATGGCAGACCAGTTCAGAGCCATGGCAGGGTCAACGTAGCATCAGAGAGCCATGGCAGGGTCACAGCATTAGAGCCATGGTAGGGTCAGTACAGAGCCATGGCAGGGGACATATCAGAGCTGCATGGCAGGGTCACAGCATAGAGCAGCCATGGCAGGGTCATAGCACTCAGAGCCATGGCAGGGTCACAGTATTAGAGCCATGGTACGGTCATAGTACTAGAGCACATGGAGCCATCAGGGTCAGTATCAGAGCCATGGCAGGGTCATGTAGAGCTCACGCAGAGTTATGGCAGGGTCATAGCAGCATTAGAGTATGGCAGGGTCATAGCATTTGAGTTATGGCTTAGGGTCATCAGTATTAGAGCCATGGTAGGGTCAGAGTATCAGAGCAGGGTCATAGTATTAGAGCCATGGTAGGGCCATAGTATTAGAGAACATGGTAGGGTCATAGCAATAGAGTTATGGTAGCATCGTATAGAGTTATGGTAGGGTCATAGTATTAGAGTCATGGTACCCTCATAGTAGTAGAGCCATGGTCGCTCATCGTATTAGAGTTATGGTACCATAGTATTAGAGTTATGGTAGTATCATATTAGAGTATTAGGTGTGGTCAGAATACAAGTACTTATATTTATTTGATTATTTTAGGTTTTATTACAAGTTTTACAGTTTATCAGAATAATCTGATAAACTGGGTTTTAGGGTTTTGCTGGTTTTACAGCACATGACTAATGACTCATTTAAGAGTCAGTCATTTTAGGATTACTGTTTATAATTACTAATAAATGAACAACGTCCCCCCCTCCCTGAGGAGGAGAGAACGTTGAGATACAGTTATCTCGCGTATACTTACTACATTTTTTTAACTTACCATAGAAGTTGTTAGTTTATTAGTAATTACAGAGAAAGCTACAGAATATGAATTAGTCAGTAGCTGGCACATATTTTTTTTGTTATAAGTATAACAATTGAAAGACAATGCGAACAGAGAATGTCGCATCAAATTGAACGATTTAGATTATCCGAACGGTTTAGATTGAATTGAACGATTTAGATTGGATTAACGACGTGTGGACGACGAGGATGAAGAAAAAGAATCTACTAATACGAGTGAACCCGAAGAGCGAACATTCCAATCAAGCAGAACATTAACCAGGGTCAACAAGGAAAGTCTCACGACGATCAAATGACGAAATCAGACAATCAGTCAGAATCCACAGATAAGTAGTCATGTGTGAGTACAGGTAGGAAGGTTGTTTTCAGTGTGAGACAAGTACAAATCGTATTGCAAGCTAATGAGCTTAAATTGTATTTAAGAAGTTGTTAGAAGAAAGTTCTTTAGGATCCACAGTAGGGTAATAGAGATGGGAGATGTACATGGTTAGTACCGACTCGGTTAGTACGATGACGCAAAGAATCAGCGGCATACTAGATTATTTTACAAAAGTTTTCAGAATGGGATATTAGGAAGCATACAGAGACACAAGTAAGCACCTGTGAGTTATTAGGAGCATATAAGGGTGGGGGCGCACATAACACGAACGATGCAAGTAAATACAAGGTTAAATTGTGAAAATGATATGCGAACACACTCAAATCACTAGAACTTCCAGATAAATCAGGTCAACGGAGAGGATCAACAGTATGCACAGAAGGTGTGGTTGACGGCAGCTTAGTTTAGGAGTGCAATAACGAGCAATCGTTCTTAGATCAAGAAGCATATTCCAACAACCGCAACAGCACATGACAAGGACATCACGGGTAAGAAGAGTAAAAGAGGAGCGATGAGGGAAGTTCCCAACAGGGTCCTGCGAATAGGCCGTCATTAGGCCGGAGTAAGAGCTGGCGAGGAGTAGAACAAGAAGTGGCTCCGACTAATGAGGCACTCAACCATATGTTATTGTGGGATGAAGAGTAAGACAGCTGGTAGTGTTAGAGTATATAGACTATCCACACTACTTATGTTAGTGTAGGAAATAAAACAGTCACGAGGGAACCCACGAGTTCCTCGGAGATCGATGTCGAGACGTTATGTGTTTGAAGGATGAAATTTAATAGAAAATGGATATTTATATTCAGTACTCTATCAGTTCATTCGCACACATTTCTAGTTCTCCATTGACAAACAACTCACCAACCATGTCCTACCCCGCCAAAGTCGTAGACAGCAACTCTTGAATCCTGAGCGCCGCAAGGAAGATGATATCGACCGACGTGGAACTAAACGTCGTCAGTCCCATACGGAACGCTCCGCTCCGCACTCAGGTCAGGCACTGGAGGGGCAACAACAGACACATCTTGGGGCTCCACATATTATTTCGCGGACGACAAGCAGCCACCAACAGCAAACAAAATGGACCTGCACAATCTGACGAGGATGTCATATTCGAGGGTGAGACCAAGGAAGTACCCAACCTGCGTGCGGACAGTAGTCAGACTTTTATTGGTGAACAGGTAGCCAGTGAAGGGCTGTCCCCTCGTTCGTCTCGGGATACCCAGGGGCCTTATTTCCCAGTAATGACCCACCACGCCTCCCACCTAACAAGCGGAAGCGTCACCGGAACCGTACCAACAACAAGGAAACGGCACGGGAACAATCGTCAGCTCAGAAACTCACGGAGCTGATGACACAACAGCAGTCTCTCTTGAAAAATACGAACAGAGGTTACAGCGCATAAACGCCGGACGAACTACAATAGGGCCGGCCGCTAAGGAGAGTTCTTCTGACGCACACGAACGGGTACAGGCAGTACCAGAGGACGAAGACAACCCTACCTTCCGAATTCAAGGCTGTGAGCGTCCGTTTTATGGACTTGGGTACAAATCACCAGGGTCAGAGGACAGTTCAACCGAGGAGGATGATACTCTGTCTGCCAGTGAGAACACACCAACTTTTCAAGAGTTCGCACATGAACAAGTATTAGCCAGACAGAATCCTCAAGGTAAGCAGGCGGTGAAGAATAGACAGGACCGATTAAGTACGAACCTGCGCCAACAACAGCAACGTCAGTGGGGCGAGAAAGAAGCGCCCAGTGAATATGTACAGACACATAAACGACAAGAGAAGGAGACAACAGTGCCTCCGCCCACACCGGCTAGTATCGAGAAAAGGCGACAGGCGCTACACGCACGGATACTACAGTTAAGTGACGAGCTATGCCAAGCAATCGAGGAGAATAACACGGCTCGAGCTGAAGCTCTTCGGGGCGTGATTGAGACACTTCGAGCTACATTAGAGTCCCGACCGGTAGAGAAGCGTCCCGTACCTTCACCACGTACGTGGCCTGATTGGCCGTCGAACAGATACTACCTACATGATATCATGGAACGGGACACAAGAGGGGCTTCCTCGAGGCGTTCAAGAACGCACAAATCGCAGGGCTGGACGAGAGTTGGAACCTTACATGGTTTCATAAGGTACTATCTTACTTCAAGGCGGAGAAGTCAACGCTGGACTACATCCGCGACAACTCTGAACGGTTGAAGACATGCACACCTCAACTACAGATCGAACAGATCTGTTCGCACGAAACACAAGCCACTGTCGATCCCGCGTTTCGCAAGTTAGCCAAGGGCCAAAGTCGGAACATGCACACTCCTCTTATGGAACAAATGACACAGCTCATGGAGAACCACAGGAGGGCACGTGAACGGTGCCAGACAGATGCCGACTTCCAACAGAATTTAGTGAACCACTGCATTGTACAACTGTTAGAAGAAGCTCTCAACGGCCGTACGTATGAACGTACTCTACAGTTGCATCCCAAATGGCAACTGATGGAGACACACGAGCTTATACAGCTGTTGAGCCCTGACATTCAGGATGCACAGCAACGTACGGCAGCACGTTTCCAGGGTCGCAACAACCGCGAGGGCCCGACGACCAATGGAAGTCGCGACCACACCAATAGCCGCCCCAACCTACAGACGAGTAGACGACAAACGCAGAATTGGACTCAACGGCCCCAACCTACGGTACCAACGACTTGTGCGGGGTGCCAGGCACAGGCGCCACCAGGTGGTAGGCACATCCCACGGTGTCACCATTTCAGGGCGTCGCAAGCGGTGAGCGCAGAGGGTCGGGCAAGGCTATACGACAACAACCGTCCTTTGAGGGACGTACAATCGGTACACAGACCGTCCACAACGTCAACCGCAGGACAGGGGCAGAATACATCCCAGACTAGAGACGTAGTTACAATACGTCCGACGCCTCAAGTACAGGTGAATGCGATTACACAGGACGAAGACTTGGCTCCACCATCGGAAGCTACAGAGATTCATATCAACACGATCCTTTACGAAGACTTCGAGCACACATACGTCACCACCAAACCACACCTATGACATGTGGGAGTCGGTAGCCGATCATGCATGAGAGGTGAGGGTGTCTGAGTCGGATAGGAGCTTCATATTTGTTACCACGATTGGAGCAGTGATGGCAATACAAGACCCATTGCTGACGTCAGACAACCGAGTCTATATTCAAGTACAAATCAACGGACGTACGTTCAAAGCCTTGATAGACACGGGAGCAAATAGAAGTTGTATCTCACAGACATCCGCAGACCTCCTTGGCCGACCAATAACTCCGGCACCACCTGGGTCATTTATATATTTAGCTGACAAGGCGGTGCGAACTCCTCGACTGGGGACGACGGAAGTGGTACCTATAAGGTACGGTACCAGAATTATCGACGGTTCATTAGAATTGATGAACTTGCCGACGGGTATAGATGTTATAGTGGGGCAAGATATGTTGAAAGGCTTGGGCCTATACATAGGCGGTATCCAATCGCCACTTGCACCAATAGACCCCACAGAACTAGAAGAGCTCCTCGAACCCATACCACGCCGACAGGCACCTAACACGACGGAACCCGTCGATGTACGCCAACGGTTGGCACAGGATTTGGAAGCCAATGCGAAAATTGCCGACAACGCGCGCTGTCGTCTGGAAGGGAGTGAGGTAACCATCCCAGTAACCCATGAACAAGCGTTGCAGATGCGGCGATCGACGCGTAACTTCGTATCCGATCGATGGCTCCCTATGTGGATGAACAAGTGAAGAAGTGGTTGACGGATTTGGTGATCACGAAACGAACGACACCAACGACTGTTAATCTTCCTCTCCTTGCGGTACCGACATTCGATGCGGAAGGCAACGTCAAGAAGGTACGCGTGTGTTTAGACATGCGTGCCGTTAACGCGCTTATTCCTGGTGACCAGTTCCTGATCCCCAAGGTCAACGAACTCATATCTCGCCTCAAGAGTAAGAAGTACTACACGACGCTGGACATATCGGCTGCATACCACAGGCTGCCCATCCATCCAGACTCACAATACTTATTTAGTTTTACACACGAACGTTATCAGTACTCGTTCACATCAGCACCGTTCGGTCTTCATGTACTCACGCAGCAGTTTCAACGTACCTTGAGTACAATACTTGATGGCTTACCGGTTCACCACTATATCGATGACATAGTTATCGCCAGTGACGGTTATGACGAACACGTTAGGACGGTGCAGAAGGTGATACAACGCTTAACATACCACAGTTTTAAGCTTAACCCTGCCAAGTGCCACTTCGCTATCTCCGAAGTCATGATCCTAGGGAAGAAAGTATCGGCACAAGGCATTGACATTGACCATGAAAAGCAGGCCAAGCTGATCGACTGGCCCACACCACAACGATACAAAGATATAGCCTCGGCGTTGGGTTTAGCAAATTACCTCCACGAACATCTGCCTAATTTCGCGAACACGGTTGCACCCTTGCGCGAATTTTGCAAACTCAAACCAAAGGAGTTGATAGGTGATCGTTGGGAGGAGAGACATGCACAGGCGTGGCAGGCAATGAAAGACGCAGTGGTGAATGCTGTGGCGTTACACTTTCCGGTCGACGGCATTCCTCTGAACTTGGAAACCGACGCTAGCGATTACGGTTTAGGGGAGCGCTATTCCAATGGGTCAACGGTAAGAAACATTACTTAATGTTCTTTAGTAAGACTCTGAACCATGCGCAACAGAACTACGCCACACCTATGAAGGAGTTACTGGCATTGGTATATGGACTGACACATTTCAGGGAATACTTGGATGGGCAACGGTTTGCGGTCTTCACGGACCACAAGGCCCTTGTATATATGAACACACAGCTCAAGCTTAATCCGATGCTTCAGAGATGGCATCATATCATCGCGCCATTCAACTTTACCATATCGCATATACCAGGAGAGTCAAATGTGCTCCCGGACATGTTAAGTAGAGTACACGAGGGGACAGCGGAGCAGGACGAACTCGAAATAATGTATACCGACGGCTGGCAGTTATTCCCTAGTTACTTTGAACAAGCGCAACAACACTTTGGACCGAATGACATAGATGTATTTTAGGACCCAACCAACGCTCAGCTTCCTCGGTTCTGGACGAAGGATGATGGGGAAGGAGCGTTTGCCCACGACTGGTCGATAGTCGATGGATGGATGAACCCGCCTTGGGGACAGATACACAGGATGTTACGCAAGATACGAGCCGACGGCGCACGGGCCACAGTATGTCTACCATGGGTACCAAGAGCACCATGGTTCGACCTGTTCAAGCAGTTATTGCAGACAGAACCGGTGCTGGTACCACGGACACCACACACGTTCCTCAAGTACGCTAAGTACGCATGTGGGAAGACACCATGGGGTCATACCGTAGTAGCACGGGTGGGTCCTCCCAATGGATTCAAACTGGACCCGCTGTTTTCACAGCGACTTGGTTTTGCAGAACCAAAGCATACAAAATATGTCATGTGCTTAGACACAGCGCGAGAAATCTCAGTGGCACTGGCAGATGCAGAGGGTCAACCGGCGTTTGCACAAGCGAGTCCGGCGGAGAAACAGCGTCGTACGCAACTCACGCAAGCGCAACACGAACAAGGACATCATGGGGCGGCGGACACAGTCCAACAACTTCGTCAGAACGGTCACGTTTGGCCAGGGGCACTTGAGTTAGCCACAGAAGTTAAGCGGCAATGTGGCACATGTTTGGGACAGGACACACTTCGTAAAGGTTTCCACCCGATGATTAGCATCGATGCACGCTACCCGTGGGACCATATTCAAGTGGACTACATCCCGATGCCACTGGAGTCCAGACGCAAGAACAATTATATTCTTCACGTCTTAGACATCGCCACAGGCTATTCTATCCTTCGAGCCACACCGGACAAGACAAAGGAAACCACGACACAGACACTCATAGAGATTTTTTTGGCGAACATGGTTTCCCCGTAAAATCCAAACAGACATGGGGAAGGAGTTCACCAACAAGTTAGTGGAGCTTCTGGTCCAGGAAGTGGGGATGCTACATAAGGTGTCTCCACCATATCGACCCCAAGTGCTGGGCGCGGCAGAACGACGTCACAAGGAGATTACACGTTCTATTCGACAATGCTGTGAGGCAGTTCCCTTTCGATGGGACGAACGCCTTCCGTTTACGATGCTATACCAGAACCTTCGGATATCCCGTCGCCATAAGAGTGCACCGTTTAGCGTGTACTTTGGCCGCCGCCATGTTCCGTTCGCCGATTTCACGGACGAGTTACCGGATTCTCAGCCGATGACGAATGACACCTGGGCACAACGATTAGACCAGTTACAGGACACTATATTGCCGACCCTCCACCACATTACCAAGAAGTATACAGGCAAGCTTACGACGACATTTGACCGCCTGCATGCTCACGACTTGGTACATTTCGACGAAGGAGATGTGGTCATGGTACGATCAGAAGGCCGAACAACGAAGGCTATGCGGCCATTGTTTGGACCATATGTAGTCAAAGCTAGACACGGCCAACGCTACGAGTTAGCGAACAAGGATGGTTCCGCCCCACCAGAATTCAAGACCAAACCGGTACGGGTGGAACTCCTCCGTTTAGTGCATAGACGCACAGACCCACCAATTAACGAAGACTTATGGACCGAAGGAGGGGTGGAGTTTCGCCATATTATCACACATCGTACGAATGATGAGACGGGGGAAATTAGAATACCTGGTGAGATGGCGAGAAGGCGAACCAACGTGGGAAACAGCAGAAGCTTTTGATGATGCCAACGATATCGCGGCCTACCACAAAGCTTCGCAGACACGGACACGTAAGCGCCAACGTGCACAAGTCTAATACTTTATCTTCAATATAACTTTGTTCTCGGATATCGAGCTCAAGCTCTGGAGCATAAACCAGCAACTCTAGCTCCTGAGTATAAACCAGCCACTCGAGCTCTTGAGTATAAAAAAAGCAGCGACTCTAGCTCCTGAGTATAAACCAGCAACTCTAGCTCCCGAGTATAAACCAGCCTCGAGTATAAAAAAAGCAGCGACTCTAGCTCCTTCTGAGTATAAAACCAGCAACTCTAGCTCCCGAGTATAAACCAGCCTCTCGAGCTCTTGAGTATAAAAAAAGCAGCGACTCTAGCTCCCGAGTATAAACCAGCCTCTAGCTCTCGAGCCTGAGTATAAAAAAAGCAGACTCTAGCTCCTGAGTATAAACCAGCCACTGAGCTCGCGAGAATAAACGGTTAGCACTCGAGCTCGCGAGGGAAAATCGTCAGCGGCTCAAGCTCGCGAGGTTAAATGAGCCACTCTTGCTTCGGAGTATAACACAGCGAAATCAATCAAACAACTCCTTGGGCATTGTTTTGAAACAGCGGGTTAATGGTTTGCACGGTTTCTGCCACTGGCAGTTTTTCTCCGACACAAATACAGTCCTATATTGTACTTTGCCAAACTCCTATATGCTGACACAGATGAACAGTAGCTTCAAGAATTAAACACGACGGGTCGCTCGAGACGTACACATCGGGTCCTCTAGCTCTCTGAGGTAAAATGCCAGCACAATGCTCTAGCTCTCTGAGGATAAATGCCAGCACAATGCTCTAGCTCTCGAGGATAAATGCCAGCACAATGCTCTAGCTCTCGAGGATAAATGCCAGCACAATGCTCTAGCTCTCGAGGATAATGCCAGCACATAAGGTACTATGCTATTCTTATCATCTCTGAAACTGGCACACTGCTTTGTTCAGTGCTTCAGTTTGGGGGGGTTGTGGTCAGAATACAAGTACTTATATTTATTTGATTATTTTAGGTTTATTAAAGTTTTACAGTTTATCAGAATAATCTGATAAACTGGGTTTTAGGGTTTTGCTGGTTTTACAGCATTATGACTAATGACTCATTTAAGAGTCAGTCATTTTAGGATTTACTGTTTATAATTACTAATAAATGAACAACGTCCCTCCCTGAGGAGGGAGAACGTTG
>LUCW03000360.1:17500-21251 GCA_001586965.3 Sphaeroforma sirkka | reverse complement strand
GTCATGTCAGTAACGATTAGGTGAGTCTTCACTTCTCTTCTATCTGACAGCATTATGTGTGCATAGTCAATGGCTTGTTCGCAAGTAGTAACTTTGCCATTTCCCAAGATTAAATCAGTTGTTTCGTTATGGACAGCCATATCTGTAGCGTAGGCTACTCGGCGTGAAATAGCAGAGACTTCAGCCCCTGGATCAAATAGTGCCATAACTTTTTTCTCCATTTACGAAAACTGTTTGAAAGATACGTTCATCTCCTTTGGTATAGATTTTATTGAACATTTTCTCATAATCTTGCTCTAGTGCACACATATGGTACTGTCAGTGCTTAACTTGGACGTCCGGTAAGTCCTTGCAATCCTCTTTGTGCCAACCGTTAGTACCCTTGCAAATAGCACACTCTTTCATATAGTGTCCAAAATCTGGCTTGCCTGGTGCACACTTAACAGGGTCGTGTCTACCATTCCACTTGCCATTACGTTTTGTGAGGTTGTAACCACACTTCTTGCAAGGCGCTCTCACCTTCTTTTCACCTTTCGGTTCGGTAGAAGTAGAGCCAGTACCCCCTCCAGTAGTAGTGCGAGGTTTCTTAGTACTACGCGCAGTATTAGTCTCTACTGCGTTTCGCTTAGTGGGCTGGGTGTAGCTCGTGGTACTAAGTACTCTAGTAGAGGGATTGGTATGCTTGTGAACTATCTTCTCAAAGACAGACCAAGGCATGGATCGCAAATCACCATAGGCGATAATGTCATCATTGACTTTCTTAAAGAGGTTAGCTCCCAGAGTCTCCATCATCTGACAAATTAATAAATATTCGCCAGTATAAGTACGACCACCCATCCGAGTATTCATATGTGTCATATGAGCTAGAGCACCTCGAATAGTGGTATCGTTCGCAAAGAACTTGCGAGACTCTAGAAGTTCACGGTCACGTGCATTCTCAAAAAAGGTGTTTAGTATATTATCACGCAACTGGTGCCAGGGTAGGGCTTTCCAGTTGGGCTCATGAGCCTTCAAGATAGTTCGCCATTCACCTGGCTCACAGAAATGAATAAAGGCCTTCATCATCTGCTTATCCTTAAGGCTGGCAGACTCCTTAAGTTGGTCAAAGGCCTTCAGTGTCTCCATTGTACTCTCATTAGTAGAGAAATCGACCTCAGCCTGCGCGTTACCTAGCTGCTCTATAAAGCTTGGTTCTAAGTGTTCACGAGGCTCATGCTCAGTGCTACGGGCTGCTAGTGCCAAGATGGTGTCTATTTCCTTTCTCTTGTTATCGATTAGATAGCGAATGTTGATTCAATAGACGGTCCTCAAGGATTTGCATACCAGAACGTAATAGTCTGAGACGTTGTTGTCTGGTTCTCACTTCCTCGTATTCAGTGCTAGAGTGGGTACTCTCTAGTGAGGTACTGGTATAACGATTACCAAAGTCGTGATTACCAGGGTTAGATGGTAAATGAGGATCGATGTTATGAGGGTGGTAAGCCTCATCGATATCCATACGATCATAGCCTCTGACAGGGTTAGGATTGTCGAGAGGGTGGTCGATTGTAGCTTCCAAGCTATAGAGATTAAATGTTGAATATATATATATGTAGAAATACGGTCTCCGGTCAGTCTAGAATATCAAGATCAAATGAGATAAAATATTGGTTTTTAAATGTATTTATAATAATTTGATACAAATTCTTTTTCCAATATTTACAAAGTGTTCTAAATTCACTTTGATGGCTCCAATAGCCTGAGTATTTGGTATGACTCGTGTACTTGGACCTATTTGAGACGATAGTAGATGTAGGATAGTATAAACTAAATTTTATAATCTCTGAACTACTACGTACAGGTTTTGGTCTTCCCGCCAATCTTCAAAATCCAATAGGTCTTTTTCTTTTTTAACTTTTCTTCAGATGGAACTTTATTTATATTAGCCAATGTATTAACTTAACTTACGTTATTATGTCTATCTACAAATTAGGCATGTGGTCATGAACACTTAGTACTTCTAGTGAAAATTATTTAATAAAGAACAGCTAGATGTACGTTCTGTGTGATCGAGGATATTAAGGCTCTTACCAAGAGGGTCCCGATCATTCTTACATAAGCTACCACTGCTAAATCCTAACTGACTTAAATTGTAACTTAGTTCATGTAACATAGTTTAAAGGCATAGAAATATCCATCGAAGTTTACAATTTGAGTCGTGTGACCTGTCCTGATTCATCCGTTTTTGCCTTGAAGACCCATCGAGGGAGAAATATTAATTTCTCTCGCGGTTTGTTGTCAACCAGAGTGAATGCCTTGCGCTGTATCACCAAGCTCTCCATCTCCGAATATGCTGATTCCTCCCAATCGGCTACGTTTGGCATCTCATATATACCTTTGTATGTTGTCGTCTCCATTGCTGCAGTTGCTGAATTGACAGTGTGCGTATTGCTAGAAGTTCGTCTCTTACGACGGCTATCGTGATCCAGTCGACATTATTATCATCTATCGCGAGGTCCCGCAGTTCTCGAGAGATTAGGCGACCTTCTGCCATTTGTTTTATAGATATGGTTGCTTCGAGATCATGTTGTGTTTTGGTAGTCGCTGCAGCAGCCTCCGACTCGACAGTATGTACTTTGCTCTCAGCAGGTTGTTGTATTGACGATAAAGTTATCTGTAGTTGTTCTGGCTTGCTTGAATTGTGCGTCACAGTTGACTGGGCTTGTTGAATAAGCACATCTTCCGTTGTCGATGTTATCCTTGCGTCTGTTTGGAAATCGCCATTCTCGGTTTGGAGGAATTACTGAGATTGGCGTCGATTGTTCCGGGAACTGTATGTTCTGTCAATGTCTTGTGTTCGTTGGGTATCTCGTAAATATCTACCATCGTCGTAGTCGCGTCTATTGTACCTATCTACTCGTTAGTCCTGTCGGTCCTGATCGTCGTGATTATTGTAGCGGTATTGGTAGATGTTGTTTTTGTTGTACTGTTCCACACGAGTACGGTAGTCGCGATTCGAATCAGGTCGGCGATGCTTGTTATTGTTCTTGGACTTAAATCTGTAGTCTCTCATGTCATGATGAGGAAAAGATTTGTCAATCCGTTGATCGTAACATTTATGGCTGTCGTGGTCACGACCCTGATTACATGGGTTACCAGCAACGCATGATTTGATTAGCGCTTGTAGCTTACGGCATTGCCCAATGGAATGCCCACGATTATTGCAGAATGCACAATTTTCTGTCGATATAGCTGCTGCATGCGCACCGTGCACAATGATTGATGGGTCACTTTCATCTGGGTCCAATGCGATGAGATACGTGGTGAGCTCATCATACGACATGGCCATCATACCGGGTGTCTTTAAGGTAATCTTAACAGTCTAATTCTCGTCGTTCACAGCCTGCCGTAGAATAGCGCATAGGATGTTGTTAGACTTCGTACCTCCGGCGTTTTTGAATTTCACATATGCTGTGTTGAGACGACTGATAAGGCTGGCGTAAGATTCGTTTCGTTCTTGCGTGATGTGGTTCAGTTTTCTTTCTAATGTCTGGATATCATCTTCGGTTAGGGCTTCAAACTTGCGTTTTAGTGCGGCAAAAGCTTTCCACGGCTCATCAATGAATTGGCTGGTCTTCGTTTGCAGCAGTGGAGACAAGTTGCGGCTGATAATCCAATATGCCTCAGCGATTTCTTTGGGTGTCCATCGGTTGCCTCTAGACGGGGTCGGATCGGTCAATATTGTTGGGATTCCTTCACAATTCACGGATAG
>LUCW03000360.1:0-12500 GCA_001586965.3 Sphaeroforma sirkka | reverse complement strand
CACGGCAAACATCGACTTGAATGCTAGCGATGAGGACGAGGTGCAGGTGGTGTTTCCGTGTGCGTTCGACGGATGCAGGAGAGTGTTTGATCGCGTTGAGGATTGGCGTTCACACTCAGGCACGCACATGAGTGGGAAGGCCTTCCCCTGCAGGTGGGTGGGGTGTGGCGAGGGCTTCAGTGATGCCGAGGCGCTTGCCAATCACATGTTCCGGCACACAGCACTGCGGTGTCCACGAAAGGGCTGTGAGAAGATGTACGCATCAATACACAAACTTAGTGCACACGTCAAGCTGCGCCACAAGAGTAAGAGGAAAAGGCGTTGACATGTGCGCATGTGTCCGAAATAGTCTCCGCGCATACACACAAAACCACAGTTACAGAGAGTTTTCCGGTTCAAGCCCTTCTCCGAGCAGGGCCTTAAACGCACATTGCTACGGCAGTTCCATTCTGTCCATCAGATCCAGCCTATACAGCTTTGTTGCATCAATCGAGAAAGAAGCGCACACTGAGAAACTCTAAGCATGTGTACATACTGTAGTATCTATATAGGGGCTGGCAGGAGACGGGTGTGTGAGAGTGTTTCTGAACATCTGATCACAGCTCACTGAACCAGCAGGGTCGTAGTTCACTTGCAATGCCGAGGGGTGTAGACTGGCTTCGACCATATTGGAAGCACCACTTCCAATTTTCTCAATTACTTCTACGTATGTCCTTTCTACGTGATATGAAATCACATGGCAAAATAAATGCCAAAAACTTAACTGGGACCTCTACTACTTTACTTTAGTAAGAAGCGTAGCTAATGTTGCCGTGGAATGATATTATCCGATGTGAGTGAGATTTACGTTTAGCATAGGTAGTTGGCTTGTAAGCGGGACGGCGTTTAATTAAGAGAGCGTGCGTTTGTTTGATCCACATTTGGTTGACTGACTGAGTTTCCCCTCGGTACGTTTATTCTGAATAAACGTGATAAATGATTGTACTATTTCCTCCATAGTTTGTTCCCATCGTGTTATATTTGATTATTAGTTCAAGACGGGGATTGTCTCAAGATGTCACATCCATCGTTACCGAGGGTTGCTGTTGGAGTCTGATATACATGAGTCCAACTCGACAATTGAAAAGCTTATGAATATATTGTAATGAATAATATGCACCGCTGCTAGATACTCTGCAAATGCATTCCTACACTTCAGTCAAAAGCCTTTTTCTGGCCTATCTTGGCCACTGTTCCTGTAGACTGCGACCACATCCTTCGTGAGCCAAATCACTCACTAGCGTCCGAAACGCCAGTACAATTTAGCCGGGCGAATCTCGCCGAGTACAGATGCCTGAGAAATACAAATCTCATGGATATTTATATAATATTGGATTATATATACGATAACTAGAAATTTTGCACATGTATTCTGCATTGTACATGCGCCAGCTATGGGCGCTAAATATATCCCAGAGGTGCACTAAACCTCTGCGACGAGTCTTTCACTGGCCTTATTTGGTTCACTGCTACTGTGGGCGATGACTGGCACTTGTGCCACATCACTCGGTGGCTTGTCAACAGTTCGGTAGACAATGGCTGGTTGAGTCTCACCCCTTACTGCAGCCCCGTCCACCACTACAGCTTCCACTAACTCATCCGGAGCCTCAAACATAGCATCGAGCAAAGCACGCTCCTGCAATGGACGACAATAAAATAAAATTAATGTTTATGTTATTGTACTCGTAGTCCTGGTATGCCTTATTAATAGTAATATGTGCCCTATTCAAAAGTAATATGTATAAAGGGGCTATTAATCTGTGTGTAGTATGTGTGGGGAATGCTACATATCGCATACGGAAGTGTTACGCTGCACATGCCGTATCGTTTGTGAAACCATCATATTAACAGAGCGCACTTATGATGTTCTTGATTTGGATAGCAGCTGGCTACGGTTAATCGGATGGCAGGAACAGTGCACGATGTGATATGAATATCAGCATAGGATTTATAAGAACAGTATGCAAGACAGTGTTATCAATCAAACAGACGGACAATCTCCTGTGCAGAGGAGAGCGAATATTCTAACACCGCACAGAACCTATGATTG
Organism: Sphaeroforma sirkka; assembly: GCA_001586965.3. Classification (NCBI taxonomy): domain Eukaryota; class Ichthyosporea; order Ichthyophonida; genus Sphaeroforma; species Sphaeroforma sirkka. The sequence goes on along the minus strand of LUCW03000360.1, from coordinate 10,411 downwards.
CAATGTAGTAGCTACAGCCGCATGATTGTTCATGGACGTACCAAAAGCTCTCTATTGGGAATGAAACAGGTCATGCTCTGTGTACGTGTTGCTCACCATAGACATCAGAAATTATTCCAATATGAACAGGGTTCTAACAATGCATGCATCTGCATATTCAATTCAAACACTTGCAAGTGGACCATAGGTCGGATGCAATGCATACGGGAGAGTTCTACACAGCTCCACTTCTCCAATACAGTTACATTTTGAAACGAAAGGCTGGAAAGCACTTCGTACGTGCGATGCAGATTATACGGAAGATCTCTGTGCAGCTACTCTCCCTTCGCAGGGCAAGACTCATAGACCAAACTTTATGAAGCAACAGACGCGGAGACTCACCAGAATACCACGCAAGCCCCTGGCATTGACTTTCTTCTTTAAACACTCAGCCGCAATCTCATCCATGGCACTAGCCGTGACATAGAGGTCAGTCTGAAACGGTGTGGAGCATGAAGTCAATCACAGGACGGTTTGGAAAGATACCACAGGGACTCAGGTAAAGATCGATGTGACAAAGTGGAAATGATGGATTTAATTGTCCGGCGAGTGCATTTGCGACCAGAGTTTGTAATGGCAAACAACAAATCGTCGCCGATCCTAGGCATTCACGAGCAAAAACAACATACAACTTGTAGATACCTTATCCATCCGCAGAAGAGCGTGGTATTGCTCGAGGATTGCATTTTTTGGTTCACACATGACCCGTTTCAGATCGGCCTGGCTGAGAATATCGAGACCCACATTGACCTGAAAGCGGCCCACGAATTCCGGAATGAGTCCACACTGAATTAGGTCGGTTTGTTGCACATGTTTGACCAGACTGGTGGTGTCCACCGTTGTTGCACCGAATCCAATCGTCTGCTTACACCCATCCCCGTGAGTGCAAGGAGATACAAAAAAAAGAAAGGGGTGTGATTGAGGGTGGGAGCTTTAATCTGCATATGCGTCAATCGCACACAGTCAATTGGAAGGTGTGCGAGCTCTCATGCGCAGGGCCTTGGTGATTTGGAATTCGAAGTTAAACATTGCGGGTGGAGCATACTTACTGGCTCGTCACTTTTGAGTGCCTAGAACCTAGTGTACACATGAACCTTTCTAAACTCGAGAGAAACTACAGTGACTCTCAAGTTGCAATGGACTATCAACACATAGTTCTGGGGGTATTTTTAATCGCACACAATTTCACACGGCTCACAACTGTGATGATACAATCTTGAATATGCCGATTTATACAAACTAGCTATGAGCACAATGTCAAAACACGACACAAAAAAGTTCTATATAATCCGTTAGCTTCAAAGATACAAGCGTCTCTGTTCTTTGTATTCGTATGCATTCGGTATCCCATATACATACGAAAATCCAACCTATGCAATTGTAATGCAATATACAATCATCCGAACTACTAACCTCTCTCAAGCATACGGTACACAACACATCTGTACCTCTCCCGAATTGAAATATTGTCATCTCCGACGAAGCACACACACAGACTCTATTTAATTTGGGTGACACTGCGCTCGACTATCCCGTCGAATTCTGTGTACACCCTACTCCCCACACACAGTACGCTGGCTGCGGAAATAGTGTTCATTTCATGTCAAAGCACGTGGAATATAGTAGACATACACACAACCTCTACAAACTCAAGCCAACCAACGTACCGTAGGTGCCTTGACTGTCTCGTCCAATTCCATGAACACTCCACTTCCCACAAACAGTATGTTGACCGTGCCAACGGTGTATATACTCTCCTAGATATGCATGCAACACAAAGCAAATACACTCTGCACTATGCCGAAGTACCACCAACTTACCGTAGGTGCCACTCTGCGCTTGACTATTTCGTCCAATTCCGTGAACGCACCACTTCCCACGAACAGTATGTCAGCTGTGTCAACGGTATATGTCACCTCCTTCGCACCACCACCTGCTGGACCCCTGCGCTTCTCGGTAATATCCACTTTGGTGCCCTCAAGTAGCTTGAGCAGACCTGCATAGTGAAAGATAGAGGAAGAGAAGTTGTTAGGTGACTTTCAGGTATATACCGGGCGTCGTGCGTGAGTATGCACAATATAGAGTAGAAATGAACACAATTCACCGCATGCACGACCCTTGTGCTCATCCGCTGAGATCGCAGAGGTGTCTTCAAGCAGATGGAAAAGTCTGTGTGGATGAAGGGGATAGATCAGATACCCACGCGAAGCGGGACAACAAAACAATCGAATACTAAGCGAACAAGAGAAAACCCCGAATGCTAGATACAATCTCGAATATGGTTCTAATTGTGTACAGCTGGGACACTCTGGTATGAGGCGATGAAAAAGAATGCGCACTCGAGTACTGCAATTATTTTCTACCAACCACATAGTAAAGACATGCTTTCATCACAGCAGCACAAATAATATCCCACACTCTCAGAGTGTATACGGCGATGGAAGTGTGTGTAAGGGAAACTGAGCGCACACCGATAAACCAAACATCTTGAGTGTATACACCTTCCAATCACAAAAAAAACCCCCCTCGAAGTAGGGAACACAAGGCACCATTTGGCATTTACATTCGGGACGAATGTACCATTCCACACTTCTCAATACCAATTATTTTCTACATCCCCTATCCCAAAAAAACACAAAAATACAGAAACGGGACCTTTCAGTGCTCAAAAATATTCAGGCAGAGCATAGCTCACGGGATATTTGCATACGACGAGCTTTTACTCGTGTCATCGCAAGCTACATACAGGCTATCATCTCGTGTACATAAAAGTTGCATACAGACTAACAGCACAAAGAGCTTCGAAAAGTTATAACAGGCTAGTAGCACACGTGCTCTTGCGCGTTGCCAAAGCACTAAAGCACTCACCATGCTGTACCCCTTCGCCACTGACATCGCGCCTGACATCTGGTTTCCTGCATAGCTTATCAACCTCATCTAGAAACACAATGCCCTGCTCAGCAGCACTCACGTTGTATTCGGCATTCTATACAGTCAAAAAAACACATAGACATCAATAACTGAAGACATGTATTATGAGAAACCCATAGATACACAGAGGAAAGGCAAGGATTTAGAGGGGAATTGTGAAGAAGGCGCATGACACGTACACGAATAGACGGCTGAGGGAACGGAAAGCAAAATAGACTACAAGCATGCGGTAGATGGGGTGGTATATTGGGGGCTGCGAGGGTGTAGTATCAATGCAAGTGGAAAAGCGTGTGAATAGGCGATTTCAAATCGTTCAATACGAACTCATCCCGCCTGGAATATAGCAGCAAGGCTTGCGGAAGGATGGGTTGATCACATCAGTGGGGTACATTCAGCACTCGCAAGTGTATACGCACATGCACATGCAGATACACAAGCAAAGGGTTGTGCATACGTAAATAAATGCACACACCTGTATAGATGTTTCGTATACGTCTATTTACATCAACACGTGCAACCACAATCACAACCACAATCACAAGAATATGTACCCGCACCCGCATACACCCCCGTACGCAAATATATGTTTACCATCTGAGTAAGTGCGTGCCAATATATTGCAGAGTTTGGGATTTTAGAGGTTTACATCGCACGTTGCGCATTCTCCAAGATCATACGAAGATACGCGGTAAGAAAGCCGCAGCACTGACGAGTGACCAGAAAGCGGGCGCACGCAGCCGCAGAGCTACGCCAACACGCTCTACAACAAAACGTACCTTGAGCAGTCCAGCTATGACCGACTGCACATCCTCACCGGCATATCCCGCCTGCGTCAAGGCTGAGAAAACGAAAATGTGCGCATTAGTGAGGCTGGTCAGCAGATGTAATTGGTTGTGGTTGTGTGGAAGGCTAGGTTGGTAGAAAGGATCTGAGATTCAATTGGGTATGCATATGTACCTGTCCGCATATTCTTTTTATTCTTCTATTTATCCACGCGCCAATGAATTGCAGCGGTATTATTGTATCCATTCGTGTGCTTGGTGAATAAACTACAGTCCATCAATACTTCTACAAAAGGGATGTGATATAGGTCAGAGACTTATGCACCCCTGTCACACAGTATATACCGGGAAAACATATACATGTCCGTGATATCTCTAGCTAACAGTTGAAATTGAGGCTGCAGCTATTAGGAAATGCTTAACGAGGGCTTGTGATGATAAAAACGTCTATGCTTGCGATGGACTCCGGTCCGCATTAGTACTCATATACATGCGGAACCAAACTTCATAAACATACAGAATATCACTTTATACAGACACACACACACACACACATATATATATATATATATGCATATATGTATATATATATATATATATATATATATATATATATATAAGAACGAGAATATTACACACGCTGAATGTGCATAAGGGTATAAGTGCATTTACATTTTGCATGTACACTAATACGTACATATCGCATCATATAGGTGCAGGTGCGTCCCCTAATTCGAGCGAGGGTACCATATGGGCAAACCACATAGACGTACACTAACAACAAAGGTTTGCCGAATGCGTCCATCTATGCGAGTGTACGTATTTCATAAGCAATTTCTTTATGTGCGCATACTTATCACATACACAATATGTTGTGAAGTATACGTATCACATACGCAGTCTTTCATGGAAGACAACGAATCACATACGCATTCGTTCATGTAATTAAACGTATAACAAACGCATTCGTTCATGCAAGTAGACATGTCTACTTACTCGTGCAGTCAAAAACGACGAATGGCACATCGAGGGCTTCGGCGATAGTTTTCGCTATAAGCGTCTTCCCTGTATAACACCAAAAGTTCTGGAGTTTACTAAACGCCAAATTCTGCCACGGGACGCGAAACAGCAATAAAGAGATGTATATTGATACAAAAAATGGTAAAGAGGGCGTTTGTATGCTACATTCGAATCTGCACAACAATACGAGTCCATAACTAGCATTCAAACTACATCGGAGAAGCCCCTTGATAACGGATAATTAGGCGATGAGTCGACACGCAAATAACCAGAAATAGATATCCTCGCAAAGCGGCTACGGCAGGCTGTTTACAAACACGAATAGCAAAACAATCCATACAATTGTTGTAACACATGTAGAACACTAAAGTACAATCATACTTTACCTACACACACGTACAGCGCTATAGTGTCATTATCTGTACCTGTACCCGTAGGCCCATACATCATGACATTGGCCTTCTCCAGGTGCGGCATATTCTTGCGGCGCTCACACTCTATACTCAAGCGTTCCGCCAGACTCCTTTTCGTCAGCCCGTCCCCACTGCCCTCAGACGCATCTTCAGGTGCACTGCTTTGACCCTCCGCATCGCCATCCTTGTGCTCCTGTTTGCTAGTAGCGTCTTCCCCACGAATGTCTGTGTTAATGTTGTGTGGAGCATCATCGGTGTGTAGCGGTGTACCGTCTGTGTGTGTGTGCGCATGTGCATGTGCATCGCTCGTGTATGTGGACTGTGCTTGTGGTGTACTGTCCACTTGCCGTGCGCTCCACACGGGATGTTTGGTACCATCCTGCTTCCTCCTCAGATGGGCTGGATTCATATACTCTCTGTCCCCCACCTGCGCAACATGACAACACGAATATTAGAATCGGTTTTTTAAATCAGGACTGAAAGGCAAATTCACTGATAGCGATTTCAAAAGTTAGCAAAGGGCAATCTCGAATCGGAAATCAAACTGCATTTCACTGAGGAAACACAGCAACGATCCCACAATCGATTGCACTCCCATGCACTAGCGGTCACAGACGGTGGAAGCAAAAACTCGTTCGATCATATAGCACACCACGGGACATACTACACTGTCACGAACGGTATGCATAAAGACACCAGAATATGGGTCTCAAACTACACGCCTACCCAGAATATAGTGTGTATTTGCACGCATGATGTGATAACTCTCCTTATATATAGATTAACCATCATTCAGCTGTATGTACGTGTAACAAAGAGTGTACTTGCACATGATGTATTGACTCTCCTTGAATATACATTGGCCAACAATCAGCTGTATGTACGCGTAACAAAGAGTGTACTGGCACGCATGATGTATTGACTCTCCTTAAATATAGATTGACCTACATTCAGCTGTATGTACGTGCAACAAAGAGTGTACTTGCACACATGATGTATTGACTCTCCTTGAATATACATTGGCCAACAATCAGCTGTATGTACGTGTAACAAAGAGTGTACTGGCACGCATGATGTATTGACTCTCCTTAAATATAGATTGACCTACATTTAGCTGTATGTACGTGTAAGAAAGTGTGTACGTGCACGCATGATGTATTAACTCTGCCTATATATAGATGACCTACGTTCAGCTGTATGTGAGTGTAAAAAAGCTTGTACTTGCACACATGATGTATTAACTCTGCTTATATATAGATTGACATACATTCAGCTATATGTATGTGCAAATATTCTATCGTTCCGTAATGTGAAGGAAGACGTATATTCACTCACCTTGTATATCGATAAATCCATAAACAGTCACATGTACTCATACACATCTCCTACACAGATAAAAGACGCAAAGCTATTATCGCTCACCTTATATACTGCAGGCCCAACATCTAGTTGGTGTTTGCTGCTGTCACTGTACAGCATAGGCCTCCTCACGCGTTTGTAATGATTGTACACAGCCACAGACATGACTTTCTTTGCCTGGGATTGGCCTATAACGTGTTCGTCCAGCATTGCCACCAGCTGATAATGCATCCAAGTACATTAAAAGATTGAGTAGACGTAGACTTGTTTTATTACATATAAACATTCAAAATGATTGCACACAGCCAATAATATGACATGGTCTTGTTCGCCTGTGATTGACGTATAACGTGAAATATGCGCTTTGCCACCAGCTGCATATAAGATCGAATCCACCAAATACAAATACCAATGTGAATCAGATCCAATATATTTATACACATACAATACATGCATGCACTATGTATGTACGCATGCAGGGGTTGTACACAGTTAAAGACATGACCTTCTCAAGTGTTTCGTCGAGCGTGGCGCACCAATAAACCTAAGTGACGGAAATTAATGTGACGTGTATGTCGTCGCCGTAAAAGTCTATCGTATACACTATCGCCCTACACTATCGCGTATGTCTCAAATGTATGGAAAGTATTTCAGCGCCTCAAAACCTTATCTCAGAATGACACAATACAGCAAGCAATTTCGGGAACAGTAAAATTCGGATACAATCAGGACAGAATTATATCTCTCAACCGGGCACAGTATAATTCACATGACTCCGAAAAACAAATAACATTCTCAGAACACGCACCTCCCGCGGCCTGGGAAGCAGAACATCCAGGATCGCCAGATCGTCGGCAGTACCGCTTACATCAATATCGCCATATTCACACGTTATTCCGCATTCCGAACAAGAAAATTTAGACCCTTTCTTGTCTACTCAGGGACCATATAGTGTAAAGTATAGTATAGATAGGTCATTTGTTGTGAGTTCCGACTTTCTACAGTGGTATACGAAAAATATTGGAAACGATGGCGATGATACACTCTGCAGACCTTTTTTGCATATCAATTTCTAGCTGGCAAATACGCCCGTATCCGAACTTTCACATTAATAATATCTAAGTGAGTGTAGTACAATACATATGCATGAAACAATATCGCACTGTAATGATTCAGTCATACACACACACACACACGATACGCGCACGCGCGCATATATATATACACACACACACACACACACACACACACACACACACACACACACACACATATATATATATATATATATATATATATATATGTATATACACACACACACACACACACACACACACACACACACACACACAACACACATTTATATATATATATATATATATTATTATTAATAGGCGAAGCGAAGGTAAAAAAAAATAGCTCAGACAAGATCCAGGTTGCACGCATGATTTGATCCAAAGTGATTTGTTTCTGAACTAAGACAAAAAGGACGACATCTATGATATTTGTATTAGCAGCGAAGCACTAACACGTCTCTCGAGTGTACAAACAAAGAACCCAAACACACACCTTTAGTAAGCGAGCCCACATCCTCGCAATTGGGACAGCTGCCATTGAGCTCGACACCCATGGTATGCAGAGCATATTCGGTGGGGTTCATGGTATGTCGTACACTACCGTTGTCGTCATTATCCTTCGCCGCGTGGGGTGTCCATTTATTAGTGGGTTTGCCTGAGCTATTTATACGTCTAGTGGGGTGCCTTGCTTTCCTTCTGAAGAGGTAGTTGCTTGTACGAAAGTGGCGCTTTTGCTGTGATGTACACACACCTTCAATGAGAGGTATACGCTGGCTATATAGTGCAGTAGGAGTACGTATGCGAAAGCAGTATGTCTCATTACAAGCGGCTGCCTGTGTCGTCTGTGTACGTAAACAATTGGATGGTGCACGTAAACTGCTTGTTTGTGACCGTGTGCTATGCGGATGTGTAAGTATTTTTACGTTTACGTGTTTCTGTACTTGCGCACACGTACGCGCATTAGCTGGCTGCGAGTGAAGCACTTTTCCTGCACACACGAAAGTCGGTCCACCTGTGGACAGCGCAGTTCGTAACATTTTATTTTATAAATGCGTACAGTACAGTACACGCGGTAGTCAGTCTAACTTTGTCAATGAAGGGTGACGATATATGGGTGCAGAGGTTTGCATAGGAAAAGATTCAGATAGATTTACAGCATATATATGTTATACATACATGATATATGCGATATACGGATACAATAAGCGGTCTATTTAAGTGTGCTACTATTATTTACTCAGGCAATCCCAAACTCAGATATACCCAGTGACTACTCAGTTGTATATAGGTTGGAAACTAGAACAAGCGGTGAGCTGTGAGCTATAGATAGCGCGTTGGTTGCGAATGACATACAACGAACACTATATGATATATATAGCACATATTAAGGCATATATACACCATCAATATGTAAATACACCATCCATTTATATATAAAAATATATAAATACACTCAAATCATCGGGCTAAAAGTTATGTCGGCATAATATTAGTTGCATTAAATACGTATATGTGTATTATAAACGTATATTTTTTTCAAAAGTTAATACAGGTCATTTTAGTCTGAGCGAGTTATGAGTAAATACATAAGTAAGTAGTGTCAACCGAGTCAACGACACTATTTAAAGTGCCAGTCTATTTTGCTGTATACTCTTTAGTGTTCTTTTTTTGGGGTCTGATAACGGGCCTATTTAAATGTCAAAATGACATTTGCGAGGTTGTTAACTTGTTATAGCCGTGAGGTTGTATTTATTTTAGACTGCGAGAGCCTGATGAGAGTGACGGAAGTGTGAATCTCAAGTTCTCAATACGTTAATAAAAAAAGGGGTCCAATAATTAAGTTGAACGTAAACCCATATTTTTTCGATATATTTTGTACAAACGCTTATGTAGGTCAAAAGAGCGAGAAATAATCGACCTATTATGCGAATTTGACAGACAACTTACTGTAAAACTTTGAACCTCGGTGCTCCGATTCCTAGGAACATGCACCCGTATGAACAACCATAGGGCAAGACATGATATAAACGTTTATCTCAAACGTATAAGTTTTCAAATTTATACGTTTTATTTCTTCGAAAAATATAACGAGGTAATGTATAATAATATTTTTAGCTTTTGGCTCTTTGAATTTCGAAGTTCAGACTCTTCAGAGTTAAGCAAATAGACTTCCTTCAATCTCTTGCAAATCAGTATTAAATAAATAAATAAATAAATACAGTGGTGGTGTTTTGATGAAAGGATCTACTAGATACATAGCTGCCTCAGCAAATTGAATATTAAAAAAGTCAGTATAGTATCCAGGCACGGGGGATATAGAGTTGCGATATATCTGAGTGTTCTGAAAATCAAAGTTAATAGCCATCTACGTACATCTTGTGTGCATTATTATAGTTACACGGACCTGGACTTGTACTGATAGACTAAACTACTGAATTGTAGAATCAAACCCAGTATATTTGAAGACACACATGCATATCACCTTGTATGCATAGATACATGTGCCTGTGAATTATCGGTTGTAGTTAAAGCATCACGTTTGGCTATAAGCGGGAAGATTTGGCGCAATACGAAACTTCATAGGGCGATAGAACAGCATGTCCTCAGCACCACAACCAGAATAAGACTACCAACAGCACCATGGCAGATCAACCAAAGTAAGCACAATAGTAGTACAATTTCAATATTCGGCCAACTTACCAATATGGAACTGTGGGATTTTGAATATTATTCCTTTACGTGTAAACGAACGGTATATAATACGCAAAACAACAGGATAGCATTTCTGCAT
>LUCW03000359.1:72500-85885 GCA_001586965.3 Sphaeroforma sirkka | reverse complement strand
GTATGTTTTTTTATAATAACAAGTATTTCTATATATTCATATTCTTATATATATATATTGATTCATATATTCATATCTGTATGTATATAATTACAAGTACATAATTACACAAACACACAATCACACACACACACACATATATATATATATATATATATATATATATATATACAATATGAATATACATACATACACACACACACAATACACCCCACCCACCCAATCACCCACAATAATACACCACACATATATATATATATATACAAAGGTAAAACGCACCCAATCCTTAATATCACATAATAATATATATATATATATATATATATACATATAAAGGAAATACGCACCCAATCACACACACACACGAATATATATATATATATACACATCACATATATATATATAAGTATATATATATATATATATATATATATATATATATGTAAGTATTGATACTTTACATGCATACATATATAAATACATACGTACATACATACATACTACATATATAAAAAAACGCAAACACAACACATAATCATCAATATCATCATCATCATCATCATCATATCATCATCATCATCATATACATATATATATATATTATATATATACAATAATATTACAAACATATACACAAAATAATATATGTATGTAAATCCATCAACGTATTGGTATTCATATAAATATGCAATATGCACGCACGCATGCATATGTTCCAAAACATACGCACATGAGATTTTTTATGCATTATTTTTATGTATATATATACGCATGGATATATATATATATATAGATATATATATATATATATATATATATATTATTATATATACATATATATATATATATATATATATATATATATATATATATATATTCATACACACACACATATATGTGTATATTTATATATATTTTTACATACACATATATATATTCATTTATATATAATATATATTTATTTTTATATATATATAAATATAAATATAACTATTTTATACATATAAGTATATATATTTTCATGTATGTATATATGTATGTGTACTATATGCATATTATTATACATTACACATACACACACATCATCATCATCACACACATATATATATATATATATATATGCGAATGGATAAATTATGCATGTATTATGTATGTATGTTATGTATGTGGGTGTATTATGCATGTTTCATATACGAATGTACGTGTACTTGTCTTAATATATGGTCACTTTAACTATATATCCCCTTTTTATCTCATACATTCTCCAAACAAGCAAACAAACGCACCCATCCACTTGTGTTCTATCACTCAATCGCGCGTGTGCATTTTGAATATACACACAGTGTTGTGAAGTGGTCCGTTGAATGCAGGAGGTCAGGTGAATCGAGAAGATGGTAGAGTATTGGAAAATAATATTCAAATACAGACAATTACTGAATATAAATTAATATTTATAAATATCGATTTCACGGCCCTCTGGATGAGGGTCGCGAGCAGAAATCAGGTTTCGTCGTAGCGGAAATCGTAAATTTGGCAGACTATCCAGAGGGTCGTGTCGATTTGAACTAGGTACATTTGAGGATATCCTAGATTTGTTTGTAATAGGCAAGATAACAAAATAAAGATATTTATTTACATAGCACAACGTGCTGCTTGCCGATTTTTTTTAAATTTCTTTTCTACTGTGAGGCGAGGGTCACGAACTTTTTAGATTAAAAATTATGTACAAAGCCAAAACAAACTTCACTGATTCAAAATACTTGATCCAATGTATATTTTTGTTTGGGATTTCCATTGGTTCTCAGATTCTGACCCACAAGAGCGACCTGAAAAGTAAAAACTATAGTGAATAGAGGAACCATTCCTTATTTTGTTTTAATTTTTATTATTGTATATATAATTTTAGGAGGCTATGTATGTATTTATTTACTATTTATGTAACAAAAATAAATATTGTTTTGTTTTTGTTGTAGTTGTAGTTTAAAAAAAAAAAAAAACAATAACAAAAAAACATAAATAAAAAAAAAGGTTTTACATACATTTAAAAAAAAAACGAACCGTTTGTAAATACTATGTAGTATGTACTATTGTACTCGTATGTTGAGACACTGAAGTGACTGAGGGCCCCGTCTGCATTGCGAGGCTGAGAGCCTGGCCTGATTCCCTGGGGCCCTGGGGCCTGGGCCTGAGCCCTGACTCATCGAGTCATCTGAGGCCTAAGCCTCCTCTCCCTCTGACTCTGGAGTTTGACGGTGAATATTTAGAACATTTATGTTGCTTGACCCACTGACTCTGGGGCCTGGGCCTGGGCCTGGGCCTGGTGTGAGGAGAGGATTCTCTATGGCTCTACATACTCTCTCTAATCGGTATTTGCTCTCAGATTGGAGTTTGAACTTATTTAAAATAGGTTAGCCGATAACGATCTATGATTGGGTACAGTATAATAGAGTGTTTGGAAAAGCTTTGAAGCTACATTTTCGAGTAACACATAATAATAATTATTTATTTTTTAATAAATATAACAGAACTGAGCCCTGAGCGGCTGCGCCTTGAGTCCTTGACTCCTTGAGCATTGAGGTCGAACAGGACACAAGCTCAGGTAAATAAGTATAACAATACTTCAAAATTCAAACTTCAAACTCTTTAGTTCCAAGTTAAAGTTCCGAGTTGCAAGTTCGAACTCCTATAACTCTAGAAGTCGAAAGTTCAAACTTTAAGTAATAAAACACAACAATCAATGTGTGCAGCAGCATATAGTCCCTTATTGCTGTAGTATGTTGATGTATCACACGACGAATATCGCCACCTTTCAGCATTTCGAAACTTGCACTAGTGAGCTGCTTCACAACAAATAAATTCCATAATGTTTTTGATGTTGCGCTTACGTGCTGTCCTATTAGCCTGCTTCATAACAGTTAACCTATTATCGAGTACGGGCTCAACCAGCATCGAACGGAGACAGCACGAAGATTTGAATAGAGGTAAGATTTGATATATATTTTTATATCGGTCTTGTTGAAATATTTTATTGCCCGGCAGCTATTTGATATATGTTTCTGACTTTGTTTTGTTGAAATATTTTATTGTCCCGCAGCTATCACGCATGAGATTGTTGGAACACATACCGAAGAGTATACCGTATTCATTTCAAATCAACAAATAGTACTGTTCATTTGTAGGAAATGAGTTCCAAAAAAATACAAAACAAAGTGATATAGTGTTCCCAAACAGAGACAATTCTTTCTCCTTTCAATAGCAAATCATATCAAACAACTGTTCAATATATTCTATCTCCATAGCCTCGAAATATCCATACAGAAAAAAACACACACTCTGTTTTCACACACACATCCATACACACTCATACACACACACACACCATATATGTATGTTTATGTATGTATATGTATATGTATGTGTATGTGTATGTGTATATATGTGTGTATATGTATATGTATATGTATGTGTATATGTATGTGTATATTTAAATGTATTTGTATTTGTAATATATATATATGTTTTATGCATGAACACACATACATATATACGTTTGTTTTGTTACGTATGTAATGGAATGTATATATATGTATGCGTATGCATGTATGTATGTGCGCATGCATGCATGTATGTATGTATGTACATTTATATATATGTATGTATACAAAACATACATACATACATACATACGCACACAGAGATATTGAGGGCCTATAGAGACATACATAAATTCATATATTCATGCATATAAAAACATGCAGATGGATGGATGAAAAAATGGACCGATATATATATATATATATTATATATTATATATATATTATATAAATATATATATATATATATATATAGTTAAATAGATGGATGGGATGTGTATGTATATATTGTATATATATATATATGCTGTATATGTCATATCACACATATATATTATATATGTATATTATATGTATATCATTATATTATATATTATTATTATATATGTTACATATATTAATATTATATTATGTATGTATATATACATGTATAATGGTATATAATAATATATATTGATTATGTTGATGCATTATGTATTATATAATATATGCTGTATATATGCATGTATATTACATGCATATATATATGTGTGCTATGTAATACATATGCATGTAATATATGGTTATATATGTTGATACATGTATATTACATAATTACATACATACATAATATATGCTATATATATAATATAATATATCATATTATGTAATAATAATATGGCATATGTATATGCATGATTATTATTATTATATTATTATTAATATATTATAATATTATGGCATGTTATATATATTATACATACATGTATGAATACATACATATGATATGCATGCATGCATGCATGCTGCATATGCATGTACATAATACATTATTAATGTGTATTTATGTATATTTGTTTTATTGTTACATTGATATTATATATGTATACATATATTTCATATATATGCATAATATACATGCCATGCATATATTACATGTTATTACGCATATTATATATATATATATATGTATATTATTATATATTGTAATATTCAATATAATATAATCATTATAATATATTAATATTATGTATATTGCACGTATGCATATAATAATATACATATATATGCATGCATAATATATAATATTATTATGTATTATTATTAATATGTATATATAATATATGCACATACATGATGCATACATGCATGCATATATATTATATTATATTATTATTATTATATATATATATTAATATGTATTATTATTATTATATATTATGTATACATATATACATATATATATACATATATGCACATATTATATTCAGGTTTACAGATATATGTGTATGCATATATCTGCATACTGATGTATACGCATATGTTATATATGTATGTTGTGTATTACATGCATACATACATATATGTATATATGAACACATACATACATACATATATGCATGTATATACATGTACATGCACATACATACACATACAAACACACACGCAAATATGTATATATATATATATATATATATATATATATGCGTATTTAAATATATATATATATATTTATATATGTATATGTATATATCATATATATAAATATGTGTACATATATATTTTGTATGGGACACTTTCACATTATATATCTATATATGTGATTTTCAATGTTTTTTTTAACATGTGTGTTGATGAACATATATTTATGTATGCATGTACACCTAATAGATATATATAGTCGATCATCCTTTTGTATTCATACATGTATTTTTGTTTGTTTTTAAAATGGGATAGATAGTGTTTATGATAAACTTTATAAGGCTTGGTACAAATATGTCCTGACATATATGGTGATGATCATTCTATTCAAATTGATCTCGTATTCCTTTTTGTATCAAAGGTTTCAACGAAATGTTATCAAAATGCAGTCCTTCTCCCTGGTTGCCATCAATTGCTGTGGCTTTCGCAAACAATCCATATCAAACCATGATTGCAAATTATACCTTTTATCTGACAGAGGTGAGATTGCTGTTCAAAGGTAGCTATCTTGGCTATACGCTGCCCGATCTAAATCTACGACTTGAGTATCTGACCTGGACGGATGACTTCTACTGTGGCCATTTCGAGTCCTTAGGTGCCAACACCGTAGTTGTGGTATGTTTTGTGATCGATCGGGACGGAGTCAGTCAAACACTATTAGATGGTATATATAGCACGTGCTCAATTCATGGACGCAGTAGCTCGAAAGTCTACCCACATTGTATATTACATGCCCGAAATGATATGTTGCGCCTTGAACGTATTTAGAATCTTACTTTATATCAATAACTCTTAAAAGTTTCTACATCGTCCAGAAGATAGGTCAGAAGATGGTTCGTTTCTTATCTTTTTGTTTGTAAAACTCGCGAACTGTTTCTTACAGGCTCGTATGTCCACTCTAGCCAGTAAAAATTTGGAGCTAGCAGATTCGAAAGCTATGGAAGATGTGGACCTAATTAAGTTTGCCATAACAGGTACTATTGGCATTGTTGTTGCCATGAATGCTCTATTTTCCGTTTAAAACACATCATATTTATATGACCGGATATCAAGATCATAATTACAATCTATCCGCCTCGTACCTGTTCTTTGGCGACTGGACGACTTGTACCGTTTATCTCACTTCGATATACTCGGTATTTTGCAGCGTTTACCACGGAGAGTTTGAGTAGCAAGAGGAAAATGGGGTTGTCATCGCATGGTGGAACTTCAATTAATCAATATCCCGAATCGGCAAATGAAAGTAGTACATGGAAAAGAGGCTTATTGTGGGGAAGCGTAGCGTTGGGAGTGATCGTCATTCTCTTGAGCTTGGTGTTGTGTTCATATTTTGCATACCAGAAGTACGCAAACCCGACTACGACTGCAGAGAAAGGGCTGAAAGATGATCTCGATAGCAGGACTAGAGAGTATTTGTACAACACGCAGGGAAGTCCACGGTCGTCAATAGTGCATTCTAGCACATCTATCAATCCAACACCCCAACATGCGCTCATTAGAGGGTTATCAAATACTCGAACTAGCAGCCATAGTTTACTTTCATGCACCCAGAGCTTCAACAATACGAACAGTCTGGGCGCCGGCCATCCCACCTCTTGCACCGTGACAAACACGGCACCGTCAATCTTTGAATACGGCGCTAGCTTTAAGGAGAACAAGGCCAGGAAGGACAATGAGAAGAAAGGACATAGACTGACAAGACAAAAATCGATGGGTGACAAAGATCATAGGTCAGGCGGATTGGGCGCGATCACACTGGATCCCCTACCGAGTCAGGTCGAAGATCATCTGAATTCGTATGCAGGTTCTCCTAACCAGACTGCTACTAGAATGGATAGCGGGTTTTCTTTCTCGTCGCAAACAACTGTTAAGGGTAATGATAATTTCAATTGTCAGCCCAGTGAGATACTAAATTTGACGGAGCAGATTGTTGCTCGATTAGGCTCACCACCGCCCAGGCGACAACGGAACAGGTCTACTTCAACTGGGAGTGAGACTTCGAGGTCAAACTTCAAGAGCGAAAACAGCGTGGACTATCGAACCAAACCTCTCACAGAACCTGTCAAGCTTGATTCTGTAGTAGTTGCACAATCTCCAATCACAGAGGATTATGTTGAGACAAACGCACGAGATAAGATCCCAGAGGCGAAACCTGTTGTGAAATTAAATAACAGTTTATCTATCGGCTTAACTGTTGGGAAGTCTACAATCAGACCACCAAAGTCTCCGTTGTGTCAAAGATCTCCTTCAAATCTGTTCAGAAAAGCTACACTGAGCGCAACGGACGACAATCCTCGCACGACATCAACTACCAGCGCCAGTTCTGCGGAGTCATGTGCGCGTAGTCAAACAGAGATGGCATACAGCCCAGAGCCGAAGGGTGTAGGTGATCCGCCAACTGATACTACCAATGCGAGGAACCTGACCACTGAAGCTGAGGTGTAGTGAGGATATAGATGATATGTTGTTGAACGGAGAGTCTTCAGAACATTCTTTGGGCATCAAATCAAGTGGGATTGAAGAACTGGTAGAAAAGCTAACTGATATATCAACGGATGAATCTTCAGGTTCAATTCATCGGGCGTTGAGCAAAAAACGAACCAGTTCCACGAAAAAGAGATGCATGGTTTTAACTCCAACCAGTAGTGTGGAGATGAAGGAAATAGGGTTGAAACAAACTTTGGATTCCAATACTGGACCTTCAACACCATCGGTTAGCGGCGAGAGAGGTAGCGGTCGACGTAAGTCTAAGAAAATGGGTTTGCGCAGGAAATCCGAGGATGAGACATTCTGAGGCGGACTGCGATACCGTGTGCCGCTTTAGCAAGAAACAACTGATAGAAAGTGCTTTCGATCAAGTTTAAACGCACCCCTCTGTATCTTTCATCTCAGACAATTCCAAACGTGCGGCGATTCTTGTTGTGCTCGACACCTATTTCTGTATATGAATAGAATACATAATAAATTTAAATATATAATATAATATTATTCTAAAGTTGGAGCAGTTATTAGTCACATAGATCAATTTATGAGAATTTCGCGCTATTGGGAATCCATGAGCATTACCGAGGGCAAAGAGCTTTTATATAAAGACAAGACTAAGTGGTGCAAACTTGTACGATCATATAAGTGGGGATAAGCCGATTGCAATTCTATCAATAACTAGGATTAAATTATAAATGAAAACTGCGAGATCGATTCAATTTAATTCGATTCCGTCCTACAAGCTAACACGCATCCGCTACTGATAGAATGCACACTTTGTATCTTCCTGAAAATTGTGACTCCTGGAGGTCAGTCGAATGAACATGATGAGCCTTGAGTGAGTTGTTCGGCTCCGATGATGCACCAGCGCTAGTTGTCAGCAATGACTTTATGAAGTGTTTCAGCCTTTTTGAGTTTATAGTGTTCCCTCCTTTTTGCATTTTTTGCCTGCCTATTCTTTGAATGAGCTTGTTTGAGCCCACATGCGTTGCACAAAGGCTGATTCCCATCTCTTCGCCATTGCGGTGTCTCGGTCGTGCCACAAACGCAACACGATCTCTGCCCGGGCATTTGAGCTGATGACGGAGGTCCTGATAGCCCACTAAGGTGTATCAGACCCGATATACCCATATTGTAAGAGTTATTGGTGCCGTCTTTGTATGAGCCGATCATGGTCGTGTCCTCTCCCCTGGACTTGGTGTTGATCATCATCCTCTTGTCCGGATCAGTTGTATTATTCAGTTCGAAATCTACCGCACTTGATTGTCTGAGAAACATCGTTGTTTCAGTGGGCAGTGTTGGAGTCTGCGACGCCGATTTAAGCGTGCTGGAATTCATTTGACCACAAAGCGAGTCGCGTGTCGATGTTAGAATACTCGCACGTGATGACAGTAACAGGTCGTCCTTGTGCAGCGATTCAAACAAATGTGCAGATGTAATATTATGATATCTCGTAGATGCGCCGTCGTTCGCTCTATGTCGTGCGAAGTCGTGTTGTGCATTGTGCAGGCAATTTGAAAGGCTTTTGATGAGATTCTGTGGTGTTCGCGTTAAATTCCTCCGCTCCAGTATCAATGGACTGCTGGGTGTGGAAAGGCTGTCATATGGACCACGACTTTGACTGAAATCGATAGCAGGCATACTTCTACGATTTCGATTCTTGATCTGGGTTTTGTGAAATGACGCTGAACGCCTGCGCTGAACCATGTGATTTTGCTCCCCCCCTGTACTCACTTCACTTGTACCAGGACCACATACTTCACCAGAATACTGCTTAATGTTATTCGTACTAAATGATTGTATCCTACTTTCACATCTCATATCCCAACCTTTGTGCCCAATACTTTCACCACCAGGGGGTGACACGCTCTCATAGCGAGGATGCATCAGTGCCTCGGTCTGTTGATCCCGATCGAAAGTAGGAATTGCCTCCTTGATATGCATATTCGGGAACTGGTTCAGTATATCTCCATGCGTGGGCATAGAATGTAGACCAGAAAGTGTGCTGGCCTCCTCCTCAATCGAGCCCCGGCCGAAGATCGAGTTGTTGTTGGCTGGGGACTGAATGCTGTCAATATGGAACGAGTGTGTTCTTGCACTTCTGTTTTGTACGTCCATGGCAGGCATGTGCTGATCTACAGAAGTAGCATCGTTTAGCATTGGGCTTCTGATATCCTGCATAGAATATCTCTTAAGGCCTGCACCTTGTTTTGTTTCCCTTCTTAATTCGAGGCTCCGTGCAATGCTATGATTAATCGCCGTTTGTTGCGTTGGTTGCCCAAAATCTGTTGCAGTACCATCAAGTACAGACGCGCTATTTCTACGTAAATGAAGGTTGATCTCTTTGTTGGACACAGATCCACCCAGATCAGATTCACCGCTATGCATGTTCGAATTCAAGTACAAGCTTCCTACTGGTGTATTCCACCGATCACTGGTCATGATATCTATTATTTCGCTATTTCCTTTCAAGATAGCCTCAGACAAACAGGAATATCGATTGGCGCCTAAAGAACATAATAGAGTCACCATGCTAATATTGTCAGCGGCAATTGCCCAGTGCAATGCTGTGGTGTCGTCTGCACCGCTGCCGTTTATATTAGCACCGTACACTACTAATGCTCTCACCAAATTTTCATCTCCTTTTTTTGTCGCAAACACTATCGGTATGCCCAAAACACTTTCAGCGTTGAGAGCCTTAATACCATTTAACGCTGTCCATAGCGCTAGTTGACCAGCATGACCAGACTGCAGAATAGTTTCGAGAGAGTCCTTAAGGTCTGCTGTTTGTGACCTTCTAGTATTGAAGTGTGCATCTTCGACCGAGCTTGCTGTGTACAAATTATAACCCTTCGAATCCACTACATTGAAACGCATATCATCAAAGTTAAAATCCTCCAAAGGAGTTTGTTTGTGCAGTGTACCATCATCGCCGTTTTGTGAATTACTATTCGATAAAACGTGCCCCGTATGATAGATGTTCAATGCTGACAATGCGCGCAATTCTGTCTTTGGATAGCTCGAGCCGAAACTAAGATTCTTAGCGAAGGCCATGTTCGAAAATGTTGTAATTATTGGTACGCAATAGTTTTCTGAAGCATCCCCGAACAGACTACAATATGTGAAGATCACACACCAGAGTGCTGTGATTATAAGAGCCAGGAATGCACAAAGTGGAAGGCTGTATCCGATATATTTAAAACGTGAGCCGTGACTCGTGAGGCTTGCGTCAGCTTTTTGATTTTTCATTGTGTAAAATTATAAATAAAAATTTGCATTCCAAAGCCTCAATCACTGTACTGTTTTTTTAATAAAAATGCATACACACACGACTCCATGAGTCCTGGAGTCCATGAGTCCACAATATAGTAAAATAACAAAATATTCCACAGACCATGTCACTGATGTCAGTGATGAGTCTGTCTGACTGATGTCACATGTCCAAATATTGTCCAAAGAATTACAGACTCCCAGTGGGACCCAAGTCCCAGGACCAAGGGCCAGTGACCCGGTCATAGACTCCCAGCCGCTCTAGAGTAGAGTCCAGATTCCTGAACTCCAGACTCGAAGCCGCCACTTTTTGGTTTAGTTTGTTTTCCCTTTTGTTTTTAATTAAAAAAAATTCAAAACCGGTGATATTTGTTAAAATATTAAAAGTAGGATAAAAATTATATATATACATATATTTAGGCTGGTATTATGTCGCGACATTGTCTGTTTTACTCTTAGTTGAAGATATGTCGTATGATCAAATCGCGACGTCATATATAATATTTTATTACGATTCTCGCACACCTAAATAACCGAAGACCACGAACAAAAGACTAACTCTTGGTAAAAACTAAAACGAAAAAGAAAAAGAATTGTTTTGTTTTTAAAAACAAAAAAACAAAATTGTTTTTGTCGTTTTTGATTTTTGATATTTTTTAAAAACAAAAACAAACATGAGGCTGTCCACACCGGTTGTAAAAATTTGTTCAACAAAATCCCTTGGATGGATACTCGTCTCTCATTGGTGAATTTAATATTGTTGTCGTAACCGGTGCTGAAACTTTCCAAAATCACTTTTCCAAATTTTGTTCAAAATTTCATTTCCAAACAAAAACAAAAAAATGAGCCCTTTTTACGATATTTAACAAAATTTGGGGCCTACATACTAGATTTTATCCATCCAGCTTTCAAATTATACTTTTCAAAATTTATTGCCAGATTTTCACAAATTTTAAGACCGGTGCGAGAAATTCTTCAAAATTCACTTCAAAATATTTCGAAAATCCGACCGTTGAAGAAAATTTTTGTCACCGGTGCGGAGTGCCTAAATATTTAAAAAATACTTGCTGAGAAATAGTTTGATTATCCCTAAGCTCAATTCGTTAATGGTATACAGAATAAAAGTTGAGCGGAAACGTATACTGACCCGTTTTGAAAACGATTAAAAGGGTTCACAGGTCAAAATAGAAAACGAAATTCTCAAGTTTGCACTCAACATGTAAACCTAAATTTGAACGAAAGGGACTATTTTGCAAGTAGCGACCAATGAATATCTAGTATAGATAATAATGATTTCGACTGAGAGGCGGGTCCGTCAGGTTTAAGTCAAATTGATGACCTGGAAATTGCACCACTTTTAATTCCATAGGGCTACATACAGAATCAAAGTTGAAAGGAAACTTTTCCTAAAACATTTTGAAAAAGATAAAACGGGAAACTGTATGAGGTTAGGATTATCCCCTTATGTACTTATTTATAATTTTTAAAGAAAAAAAGCAATACAAAATGTCTTTTTTTTTTTGTTCAATTTTTAGAGAACTCATGAGACTCGCAGTATTTTTTTTCCTGTGGTATTTTTTTTTTAAATAGAGAGAACGAGAGAGTTTTGAAAATCAAAACTGGAAATAAACGTTATTTCACGAAAACGGAATATTTTCATATATAGAATGCTGGATTGCTGTAGGGCGTATCATAGAGCCGCAGCCCGCACTCCCCGCAGGCCATGGATAATTGGATATATTTGTTGCATTGTTTTTTTAAAAAGACAACCAAAAAACCACGTCTACATATCATGAAATTCATATTTTTTTAATATTACAACAGCTCTTCGATATTTTAAATATTTATCCACCAGAGTGTTCAAAATCCAGTTTCACTCACTTCAGTGACTTTTAGTCTCCACTCTCAACTCTCATCACTACTGTGAGCTGTCAAGAAGTGCCAGAGTCTCAAGAGTCTCAGTTACGCGGGTCCGCGACCTCAGAAATAGTTCGGTGAAGAGAAAGCGGTAAAAGGAGTGGACTGATGAGGAGACAGGACTGTAAATATGCCACAAGGTCTGAGCTTGGGAGGAGTGAGGACTGAGGAGTGAAAACAGAACTCAAGAAACTGAAGAGTTTATTGCACAGCAAGAGAGCAGGAAGAGTGAGGAATGTTGTAATAAATATGTAAATACCGGGCGGCCTATATGACTATGGTCTGTCACTGTGTGTGTAACACTCACAAGTCACAACTCACAAGTCACAACATAGTCACACAAGAGCTTTCAAACTTCAGAAGTTCAGAGATGTGCTCGAAGTTTCGAATACTGTATAAATAAATACGACAATAATAACAAATATTTTCATTATTATAAAATATAATATGCGATTTGTCCTGGAGGGTTTTTGTGCTCCTTTTTTCTATACTTCTTATGAGAAAAATAACCACCACATTCTGCTTTTTTTTGACTTTTGAGAACTTGAGTTGAGTTGTCATGAGTCATCAGTTTATCACTCTCGAATCTCGATGGTCTCGAGAGTCGAGACTGGAATAGCTTGTTCCACCTTTTTTCTTCAAGTTTTTAACTATTTCAGT
>LUCW03000359.1:47500-67500 GCA_001586965.3 Sphaeroforma sirkka | reverse complement strand
CAGTAAGTCACATACCAAATCGATCCATTCGGAGAGTTTGGGTGTCGCAAACCACAATCTCGGTATGGAAAAACTCGGCAAGGATAGATATATCGATCGCACCTGAAAAAAAAATAATAAGAAGTAATTGTTTGTAAGGATCTCTCAACAATCAAGCATCATGCCTAATGACCAGACGCGAGTCACATGGCATTTGACACAGAAACATATTACTAACAAGACGTTGTTCACTAAGGTCCTATTCTATCAGCTAAATCTGCTCAATAGCAAAACATGGTGACTTAATACCGAAATTGTCAAAACACCTAATTTTACTGAAATAGGAACCGGAACCTGGAATAAGTATATCGCACAAAAACAACCAACGGACCAATCTACTTATAAACATACAGGAGGGTATCGCATTGTTGCAAGAATGTATCGAAACTACTCTTGTCTCGTGATGATTTGAATTTATAATTTCCACCCATCAAGCATCCCTACACAGAAACGACCCACTCAGCATCATTTAGCACAAAAGCGCTAACAACACGCACAAACATAGTCATGGCGAAAAGTACATTCAAACTCAAACACAAGTACACTCTGCCTTCGGAGCACTGTACTCATCAACAAGCAAGTCAAGCAATCCGCCTGCGGGACAGATTGAAATGTAATTTGTTGACGGGTTGCATACTATAAAGTGGTTCACTAGGTGGTATGCTAGCTGCGCAGTCTCCGTGCGTGAGAGCCTGCATCATCACCCACACTCACCTCCCCAAGAGTCTGGGTTCTGGATCCACCTAACGTAATCATCGATACTTTGGCCCAGCATGGCTTCGTTGTATGTCGTTGTGTCGGCTACGATAGCGTTGGCCACTATACTCCTAAGTTGTCCACTCTGCGTCGAGTCTCGGAGTAGATTCTACGGCCACACGGGTGAGATTTGAAACCATACAATCATGCAAAGATTAGGTTTTGAAACGAACAAATCGTTCAACACCAGCTGTGTGCGTGATATAAAATACGCTGTATGCTTTTGGTGTCCATAAGTAGATAAGCGATCATATAAATGATGGAATTTCACTCATAGAAGATGCAGAAAAATAAACTCAGTACTTTTCAAATACCATGTCATGCGCAGGGCTCATAAACCGATTCGAAAATCGCACGTACTTATTAAAAACGAGTCATTATATCGTACACACACCTTAGCTATAGAAGAGAATAAACACGAATTATCGTCTGGGACGACCCGACGTATTATTTCTCCGCTCAAATTGGATGTGTCTGCGCTCATCAAATTATCATTTCTGACCGTGCGGTATCCGGTATTAGAATCAGTCGTGAACCTGGGTGTATGTGAAATGTACGCGACGAGAAAACTCAATAAAACATGTCAATGCACACTCACAACGGTTCACTTTTAGTTACGTGGAACGTTTTGATCAGGGCATACAAGAGCATGGTAAAATCACATTTATTAACAGACGTGTGCAATAAATCTTTGCCACGAGCATACATAAAACACAATACTAAATTGAGAGAGAAATCATGCTATGACGCAAAAACCGCAAAAAAAAGGTTTGTCAGTTTATGTATACAAACCAGTAACGCACACAATACAACGCATATCAAACACCCTCGAGGTCTTTTGACAAAATATAAATATCTGTGTTGGCCAGTGTTGGAATTGAAGTTGGCGCTTGCATGCGACCTTGAGGAGATCGCTGTGTGATTCGAGCACGCTCTCCAAAAACCATCAATTGGTCCTATCTGGCGTGGTAAGACGCCGAAGAATGACAACGCGTTTTGGAGCTATTGATATGTCCAGACAATCACGACACACAATGTGACGCGAATAACCTACTTTGTTCTATTCTTCTCCTCTTCTGTCTGCCTTTGCTCAACTGTGAAAGTCTCGCCACTATTGATTGGTATGCTCTCAAGCGTTGCATCGTCAACCGTGGACAGTTTCTTCGGTGGATAGCTGTACATAACTGAGGAGTACATAGAAAATCAAGCATCTATCCATGCATTGAACTCTTAACTGAAAATCGACTTGATAATCGAAGCTAGGGCAGGCCACTAACTCAATGACAATGCGTACCAATAGGCATACTGTGCGACATCGAGTTGAATCGATGATAGTGTAAAGATCTCACCAGCGGTATTGATGATACCGGTGATACCATCAAAACAGACCCACCTTTCAACAAACTCTTGTCACAGCCGGCAATCGTGGCTAAAGAATTCATCAAATCCGATATAGTGGAATTTCCGCTCAGATCGGATATAGTATGAGTGCCTGAGCCCATTTTTGCCCTCAACCGCTGCCAATAAATAGGTAAAAATACAACAAGCTCTAGCAGAGATATAGGGACGAATGCACACAATAAGGAAGTAAGTATTAGGAGGATATTATGAAGAGCACACATAGCAAAATATTTGGGTATTGAGGCCAATGCACTGAGTGCTGTCGCTTTGCAATCCAACACTGGAGCGACAGAAAGTATTTAACTAGCCAATTTGTATGTAGAGTCGGAACATAGACACAAACATATACATACATACACACACACACACACATACAAACAAATATATATATATATATATATATATCTATATATATAAAAAACACACAAATACATAAATACATGTAATGGATAGGTACATATCTATGTCTATATCTATGTCTATATATACATATATATATATGTATGTGTATGTATTAATGATTAATGTGATATGTATTGAATGAAGAAAATATATGATATATAAATATATATATGTATATATATATATATACGCACAAACAATCATCAAAAAAAATATATATACATATATAGACACAATATATATATATATATATATATATATACATAAAAAACGTATATATACGTTACAATCATCCGGAAAAAGATATATAAATGGATATAGGGGGGACATATTATATATATATATGTATATATATATATATATAATATATATATATATTATATAATATATATATATGCATATTATATATGTATTGTATTGTAATATATATGTATATAATATGTATATGTATGTATTATGGTGCATATGTATTATGTAATGTTATATATTGTATTAATTATGCATATATTGATATTATTATATACATATTATTACATATAATATATACATATGTAATAATATGTAATAAATATATATAATTGCAGCAAATTATTAATAATATGGCAACATAATAATATATAATATACATACAAATAAAACATATTGCTATAAATATAACATATGCCATGTATATTACATGTAAATATTATAATATATATGTATGTATGTAATAGCTATATGTATATATGGAGTATAATATAATAACAATGTATACAACATATGTACAAATGTTATTAATACATGTATACATATGTTTGTATGTGCAATATAAATGACCATACATAATATGTATATATGTATATGTTATTAATATATATATATATGTTATGCATAATAATGCTTATGTATATATGATTATATAATATATAATAATATTATTAATAATATATTTATATATACATTATAATAATATATATATATATATATAATACATATATATATATAATAATATATATGACATAAATAATACCAATACATATGGACGATACATGTAACAATGTGCGCACACATGTGTTGATGCATTGTATGTATTGCATATTTAATATATGTGTATGCATAATGTATACATACATATATATATAATATGCCATAATATAATGGATGTAAAATGATAACAAACACACAACATCATCATCATCATCAACACATGTATAACATATGTATATATAAATTATTCAATCTCTGCATGATGCGTTCACACATGCATGATCGTTTATGTATATAATATATATAATATGTATGTTTTATATATGTATTAATATATATATATACATATAATAATAATATGCGTAATATGTAATACCATAATTACACCTATGTAATACAGATCGTAATAATTGCGTACGTACGTACGTACATGCACACATATGCGTGATTTGTTATGTATATAATGTTATGTGTATTATAATAATATATGGATGCACATATGCGTAAAGGCCGTACGTATGCATGCAACGTACGTAACGTATGTTGCGTAGCACATATGTATGTTATCATATATAATTGTTATATATGTAGCATATATGCTCATAATAATATGGCATATGTACATGCATGTATGTTACATGCATGCGTATTGTGTGCATATATTATGTTATATGCATTGGTAACACATATATGCATGACGTATATATATGTAACTGTATGTGCATAATATATGCATGCTATACATATGTATAATAATATATATACATGCACATATTATGGGATACGCATATGCATATATGCATTAAAGCATATTATATATATGTGTATTATGTATGTGTTATGTATATAATAATTAGCATATATGGTTAATAATATATAATAATAATAATAATATGTATGTAATATTTAATAATATATAATATATATATATATAATATTATTATATATTATATATTATATATATATGTATATTACATATATATATATATATATAATGATCGTTATCATATATATAAAAGAATATAAATATGCATTATACGTACGCTATGGATGCGTGCGTACGTACGTACAATCATCCGGACGTGTTTTGTGAAGGCATATACATATATGCATATGTTTTATTTATATATATATATAATATGATATAAATGTGTGCATACATGCGTCGTCCATGCATACGGCTGGGATATATATGCATAACTAAATACGTAATATGCATATGCGTATGCATGAATCATATATATATATAATACGCGTACATACATGCACACGCACGTACACGCATCACATCATCACACACGCATCACTATATATAGTATATATATATATATATATATGCATGTGCGTGCATTTATATATAATATATGTGGATTATTATGCATGCATGAATAACACACACAATACACACACACACGCACCATATATATATATATTTTAAATACAAATATACAATAATATATATATATATATATATATATATATATATATAATAATAATGCGTGGACAGATTTACATGTTGTTAACTGTACGCACTCACACACACATATATATATATTAAGTTGAATATATAAAGACATTATATATATATATATATATATATATATATATATATCATGCACATATACATACATACATACATATAAACATACCTACATACCAACATATATACATACATAAAATTATACGGAAATAGGTACAAATACATACAACATATATATGTAAGTATATATATATATATATATATATATATATATATATAGTACATATGCGTACACATATACATATACATGTACATACCCCTGTGCATGCAATTGATATAAATTGATTCAACTAATGAATAATACCCCCCATAAAATCAAATTACAGGTTATCCGACAGGCACTTGCTTGAAGGAAATTCCTCGCGAACTAGTAGCACGCCCGACATTACGGCCACTGCGTATCTCATAATCCTCATGAACTTACAGACTTACTTTCGGCGAACGCTGATCAATTATATACTCACCAGAGTCATGATGTCTGATCGAAGTAAATTCACTTAAAAGTTTTCACCTTGTCGGATACCAAAGGCAGGGGCTTTTATAAAGTTACGTAACGGTAAAGGTGAAATGGATGGGCACAATACATGTTATGTTTTCCGTCGATAAAGAACTTCTTGGTATTTTGTAAATATATAAATGCATTTGAAGCTGACTTTCACGATGATCGTTGATGATGAATTAAAACGATAAGCATTCCTGTGACATGACAACTGACAGTCTGACAGTCTGACACCTGTGATTTCTTGTGACTCTCGCCTGGCGCCCCCCTCGCCGGCACCACCCCCCCGGTCTAAATATAGACTGTTTACTAAAAAGACATAACCTTTGTCCAAAACCAAATTCAAAAATATGTCTCTCCATCACCGTTTATGATTTGAATAAATACTGGTTTATTTACGCTATGCTGGTTTTTAGGAATATACATAATGGCGTATAAAAAAACCGGTAATAAACCAAACGTTCAGCAAAACACATAAAATAGCTGGTTTTTGTGGTTAACCATGTCATATATTTGTTTCATGTTTTGCCATAGAGACTGTTAATCTAGGGGGCTAAATATGTAGCGACACTTGAAAAATGCCTTTTATTACAAGTACTATGAACAGCACCGGCTTTTTTATAGAAATATACATAGTTTGTACATGGAGTCGCCTAGTCGGCAACGACAACAAAACTGAAATGACCAATAATAAACGGGTATCTGTCTGTATTTTTGTATCCTGCTTTTGGGACTGGTGGCTACTGGGGTGTGGTGACTGGTGAGTGGTCTGCATTCAATGTCATCTGAGTGGACAAGCGTGTCAAATAACGTCACAACCGCACATAGCACGAGAATACATGTAAATATTTACGAGAGTATTTGTTGTCGGAATCGTTTTTATTTACATACGGGCGTACAGCTATTGAGCCGAAAATACCAAGTGTACGCTGACCATATACCCACATCCATCTCTACAGCAAAGCACATTCGATCTCAAAGTAACAAAATGACGCAAGAAACGGAAGAGACTCAGCCACTGAACCTGTTTTCAGGCATACGTGAGTGGAGAAAAGCTGAGGAAACCGGAGCTGACGCGCAACATCAAAAAAGACCCAAGGGTGATCTCAAAGTGTTGGATAGCATTTTGGAACATATCGGAGATACCCCTCTGGTCAAGGTATGTATACGAATCATCGTATATATGTCAAGTTTACAATGCAAATTGGATAATTGCTCAATTATCATAGCTAGTGTAGATTGTACATGTCAGACTAAATGTTCGATATATATATATATACGTGTGAGTGTGTATATATGTATAATATATATATATATATATATATATACATATATATACAAACACACGCACATATATATATAGCCCATATGCTGTTTTGTCTCATGTATACATTCGAAAATACAAACATACATGGACACACTCGATTCATATATATACATACATATACATATACATATATATAATCATCCTTAGGCATACATGATATTCATAAACATATGTACACACACACACAATATATATATATATATATATATATATATATATGTATATATGTATTTGTCTAATTGTGTACATACATACACACACACTTGTATATATGTATATATATGTGTGTGTACATATACATGTATCTATTCCTCTACCTGCCGATCTAGCAAGGAATTTGTATATTTATAAAATATACTTAAATGTATACAAATATATACATCTAAATTATTTATAAATATATACATAAATTAGGTATATATATAAATAAATAATTTAGATGTATATATTTGTATACTTTTAAGTATATACACATAAATGAATTATATATATATATATATATATATATGTACATATACATGTATCTATTCAACTACCTGTCGATCTAGCAAGGAATTTGTATATTTATTAATATGTACATAAATTAGGTAAATATATATATATAAATAAATACTTTAGATGTATATATTTGTATATATATATGTAAATATAATAAACTTGTTATGTGTGATATTATTGCACTTGCCTCCTCACGTGCTGTACGATCTACTTCGGAATAGTCAAATATTGGCAATGTTTGGTGGGGAGCGCGTGTGTATATTGTGATCTAGAAGTTTTATACATCAAGTGTCAGTAGGTGATACCTTACCTGAGCAACATCGATGCGTACCGGTACTGGCCAATATTTACAGATCAATACCATCAATAAAGCTGAAGGATTAGAATGCGATCTCTTGGCGAAATGTGAGTTTTTCAACGCGGCTGGTTCCGTTAAGGACCGTATCGCCAAGCGAATGTTTGAAGAGGCGGAGAAGAGCGGGAAAATCAAGCCCGGAGACACTATCATAGAACCAACTAGTGGTAACACAGGTGTGTATGACCTATCTGTCAACCCTGAGGCTTTTCCTGGTCTATATTCGAGTTACTTAAGACTCGCCAAGGCAATTCGCGGATATGTGTAGTCGTGTTCGTGTTTGTATTGCTTTGTGCAACCAGTTTCATACATGTGCTGTTAATTATCTCAAAACGAAGATTTCGACCGCATAACAGGCACTGACATGAGATCCCTTGTCGCCTAAACGCGTAAAATCGATGCGTCAAAGACATATCCGATGCGTCGTTTGTTTCTTAATATTGACTGTTGATTTGGTACTCCAGGTTTGGGACTGGCTCTATGCGCCGCTGTGAAGGGATACAGGTGCATAATCTGCCTGCCCGAGAAGATGAGTAACGAGAAGGTCGACACTCTTAGAGCCCTGGGCGCCGAGATTGTCAGAACTCCCAATGATGCCTCTTTTGACTCTCCAGGTATGGCATGATATGTAACTATGCACTTTCAATGGCGATTGTGGGTTTATGAACAAGTTCTCACACGGATATAGTTGGAAGGACTGAGCGGCCAGTGAAATTTTTCAGCGTGTTATTGCATAGTCGAATGTTGCAATTTTTACATTTTACAAACCATAAAAAACAACAACTAAATCTCACTTTTAACCTTGGTCCACTTCACCCTGTACAGAATCTCACATCGGGGTGTCCATGCGTTTGAACCGCGAAATTCCCAACTCGCATATTCTGAACCAGTACGACAATGAGTTCAACCCTCTGGCACACTACGACACCACCGCAGAGGAGATTCTCGAGGCGTGTGGGGGTAAAGTAGATATGCTGGTAGCTGGTGCCGGTACTGGCGGTACAATCACAGGTAATTAATTATACGTGTCCATACAAGATGTATTGTTTAGTTAGTTTAATGACGGTAATGTCCGAAATTTGTGTAAGCGGGAGCGCGCTGTTTCTGGTTGGTATGTTGCTAGGAATACTTGTGGATTCAAAGTGGATATTCGGGTGCGGGAGGAGCGGCTACTCTCGCACCTGTTGATATAGTCGGCAGGACGTGCTCAAGGACAAATTTTATTGTTCAATAACACCAGTGGCCGTCAAAGTGTGACGAATGATCACTGTGATGACTTAAAGGGTTTAAATCCGTTAAAGTGGGGTTTATTGGATATTTCCTTCGTCCTGAACTTACGATCCGCTATTTGGAATAAACACAGGTATCGCCCGTAGGCTGAAGGAGGTGTGTCCTGATGTGATCATCGTGGGTGTTGATCCGGTTGGGTCTATTCTGGCACAGCCGGCGAGTCT
Source organism: Sphaeroforma sirkka (assembly GCA_001586965.3). Lineage (NCBI taxonomy): Eukaryota > Ichthyosporea > Ichthyophonida > Sphaeroforma > Sphaeroforma sirkka. The sequence continues at coordinate 58,263 of LUCW03000359.1, read as the reverse complement.
GAATGTTAATGGGCCAATGTACCAAGTAGAAGGCATTGGATATGACTTTATCCCCAACTCCTTGGATCGAAGTGTGGTCGATAAGTGGTACAAGTGCACTGATAAGCCCAGTCTTATTATGGCGAGACGGATGATAAAGGAAGAAGGTATGCATATCGCAAGGGACAAACTTCGTTTTCCGCCTATACTGTCCTATAGATTTGTCCCTTATACATACATTCTCGAATGCCAAAGTAAGATCATGCAGGCACACGGTTTAATCATAGCACGTGCCCCTCAGATGTTCATTACCTCAAATTATTGGTTTGTTGAGATTTTTACGGCTAGTATCTCTTATGATATACGCATTGGGGTCCGGTACTTCAGGATGCTACTTGATTGAGATGTTCAACATGTCATCTTCATCAATATATTCATTTAGGTCTGTTGTGCGGCGGTTCATCCGGCGCCGCCATGGCGTGTGCTATCGAGGCCGCTAAAGAACTGAAAGCGGGACAGAAGTGTGTGGTGATGCTGCCCGATGGTTTGCGCAACTACATGTCTAAGTTTTTGAACGATGAATGGATGTATGAGAATGGAATCATGGAGAGGGCTACCAAAGAGTCTGAAGTTGATAGGTATTTTCACGTTTGTTGTATAATCTGCATGCGTATTTTATCATAAATAAATAATTCTCTGCCGAGTTGGTATGTGACAGATCATCACCTAGTGTACTCTTTGGCTCAACGATCTCGCATACGACGAATCAATATTCCAACATATGTTTATGCTTATGTGACTCAAATTGTTTTACTACATCGGCGATCCATTTTGGTTACAGATTCAATGGTGCGACGGTGAAGGATCTGGATCTGCCCGTGCCCGTGACTGCTGCGCTTACCTCCACCTGCGGAGAGGCTGTCGAGGTGTTAAACAAGCACGGCTTCGACTATCTTCCGTTGACGGACGCGGATGGAAAGGTGTGTGATCTACGGGGTTGATTCATTGCACCAGTATCAAGTAAAGGAGGTATATATATATATATCATGGATCGTATTCATATCTGAATACTGACTGACTACTCATCGTTTGTTGCAGATTCGCGGTCTCGTCACCGAAGGTCAGCTACTAGCCGCACTCACACATGGACGTTGCACGATCAGTGACCATGTAGAGAAGTGTATGCTGCACTTCAACACGAAGAAGAAATTTGAGGTTATCAAACCTGATACGGTATGTTCTTTTTGTGTGACTTACATATTATTATTATATATTGATTTCAGACCGGTTTTTCTTGGTGTTGGGTGGTACTCGCATGTGTATATGCAACAACAAAAAAAGACCTTAAAAGCATGTATGTGTTGCGCTGATGTCAAAACACACATAAAGATAGATTCCGAGAACATATGTACTCACACTGTGTGAATTCAATTTTGCCTGGCTTTGTGTTTTCGTTGCCATGTGAACGCCCGAATTGATCCGAACCATTATATGCAAAACTATATAACAGCCACTCAAATCGCTGGAGATGTTCTTCGAACACCATCACATTGGCTTCACAACCGACGACTCTGGAAACCTAGCCGGTGTGATGACAAAGATCGATGTGCTCAAATTCCTGGTGAAACAAAATTAATAAATAAGTGCCTTGATAGTGGAATTTATCCATTCACAATACAGGATCGATTATTGCTTGTCTGGTCACGATTCTTGATTTTCTTACTGTAGACTCATACTACACTCGCAGTTAAGCGTCTAGGTCTCGTGGGACATGGCACGGTGGTGGAAGATTGATCACCATCTCGAACAGGGTTTGATAGTTTAGGTTTAAGATTCTCCCAATCTAACGACGACTTAAGTTTGCTTCCCGTCTCCGACTTTGTTATAGCAGAGTCCAGTAACTGACTGATTTGTACACGACCACTAACGCCCTTATTTAAGTTGTCACCGTGAATAGTCGCTTACATTCGAGTCCCGGTTCCCAAGCGCTCAATTGGTGATATGCTCGTTATTAAAACAGGTGGGTTGCGTGCAAAGAAAGCACATTAGAAAGCTTCATGTATCGCTTAAGCTATACAATCCTTAGTAGCAACACAACCGATAAAACATGAACAGGCTTTTGTATCACAGTTGGGTTGAGTGCAAAGAAAGCATATTAGAAGGCTTCATGTATCACTCAAGCTATATAATCCTTAGTAGCAACTCAAGCGATAAGACATGAACAGGCTATTACCCTCCACCCAGATGTTCCCAGATCCATTACAAGTCTTCCAAACTTCAGTCAAATATTTTAATCTCCTACAGAACTAAAATCACACTCGGAGTCAGATGAAACCCTAAAACCCTAAAAACCCGCATGTAGAGCAATTTGAACAACCAGCTTTATCCACCCGACTGTGATTCACTCGCAGTTTGTAAAAATCTATCTGCGATTGGAGGACACTATGCTTGTCTTGTTGGCAAGGAGGTCTCGCTGTCTCTCCAGGAACGAGCGTGGTCTGTACACGTGCATAATAGAGGAGTAAATAGAATTTGCTTTATATACGAAAACGAGGGCTGAGTTTGAGTTGTGGGGTCTGAAGACTAAGTCACTTTCAAAGGACGAGCGATAACTGCGCTCTTGCACTCGTAGATATCATTATATAACTGTGTGCTCTACTGATCAAGTTTTCTATAGTGCGGATTCAAGATTACTTTCCAGGAACAAAATAAGGGTGATCTGCACACGTGCACAAATACGAGAAAAGGTTCAAAGGTTTGTCATGTACGGCTGGGTCACACGCGTGCCGTGAAAAAGGCAGCAAGTTGTTCATGGCAAGTGATTCGGCTATGCATCGAATTTAGTGCATACTACGTATACTCATATACGACAGCATATTGGATACATACCCTCGTCCCCCGTTTCTGTCTGTAATACTCGCACGCTGTACCGAACATCCCAGCGTGAACCAGGCGGAAGTCATCAGCTGCATCTCTGTCTCACTCCGATTGGTTTCCTGTTGGGCTCGTGACTGTAGGCGAAACGTGGACTCTGCTTGTTAGTATTCTCCTTAAATATGTGTACATCTCGAAATCATTTGCTCAGTTGTTTTCAAATTATGCGTAATATATATATATATATATATATATATATATGATGTGTTTCTATATATATATAAATATATACATGTATATACATAGATACATAGATACATACATATATACATAGATACATACATATATATATATATATATATATATATATATATATATATATATATATATATACACATACACGCACACACACACACACACACACACATATATATATATATATATGCATAGGACCTTTGCTATACATAGACACATACGATACGATGTATGCTTATAGCAACTTTCATACAACACATAGTTCGTGAAAGTGCACCTTAATCTCTGCAATGGTAGCATCCTTTTCGATGAGCTCATTCTTCATGTTGAGGACCATACTCTCATAGTCTTTGCCCACCCCTTGATTGATCTCCCTTTCCAGCGCCTGTGCAATTTTTGCAAAGAGAAGTGCAAAACGGGAAAAATCAGAATACATACCTCATAAACTCGTGATTAGTGTGGTAGCGTGTAACTAGGAATACGAATACCATGTCTATCATGTCTATGGATATCAGCAAGGTCAACTGTTGGGGACAGCCTTTACCGAGAGTAATCAACTGTATGTGCAAATAACGATTGGTTGACCACTTTCTATATGCACGAGCTCGTAAGCATCAACTGTTGCACGTTTAGATAATACACACGTATTAGTTTTGTAAAGGTGTATAGTTGAGGTGAACACTACCACACAAACGCAGGCTATTGATACTATCTCGTACCGCATATACACAGATTACTTATTCATGTGAAAGGACCGGCCATACTAGGAGGTATGCTTTGAGCACTTTCACGTACACTGCCGTCAATTTCAGTCACTTACTGGTTATCATCGACAGTCACACATTGGGTTGCCACGTGTATACAATCTTTGTATACGTCAGCGTTGTTTCTGATTATCTACGACAATTACCTTCTGGAGATGAGAGGATTCTTCTTGTTGTTTCCTCAAAGCGTTTTCGGCCAGAAGGAGTTCGCTCTGCAACTTGTTCTTCTCCGTGAGCAGGTCATTGATTTCCCTCGCACTGTCAGTGCTGTGAAAGTGTATGCGCGATCGTACGTTATCAAGGGGCGGTATATATACACACGGATTTATTTTTTCGGGAATGCTATACACACGATACATGGATAAGTGATTATATCCATATACATACAATACTAGATATTATTGGCTTTGTTTGTACTATCACTAAATAATTGTGTGGTCTAGACAACACCTAGATTGAATCGAGCTTGAGAATTTTGTTCCTCTAAATAGTATCATCCTTAATTGAATGTTTAGTAAGCGAGTGAGCTGCATACATACAATATTCTGGACGATTTGTGTGAATTGACAATGCCCACAGCCTTGTCACTACTTTCGTCGAACAACATGAATCAAGGCGGCATGTGGAGTGCGTGTCTGAGATACACACTCAGCGTCTTCTGGGTAGAACATATTGGATGAGACTATCTGAAGCATACAGGGTGAGAAGTTGAGCTGATTAATGAACCTCGCTGTGAAGTCATAGATTAGTGATCCGGATTTCGCCGCTCGTACACTTGAGGCGAACTGAGCCACGATCTAGTACAACCACACTCCGAAGCCAAACAAACACACAATCAGTTATAAATATCCACAGACAGCCGCATGAACCCATCTCGGATAACACATACTCGTTCGATGTGCGTCGTTGTAGGCTGTTCTGTGTAGTCGTGTTCGAATCAGCGCTGACACTGGCGTCAGAAGCAGGTGTGTGCGCGGTCTGGGAGAATGTGGCTATCTTCACTTCCAGTTCTTTGATCCGCGCATCCCTCTCTGACACGGCTGAGCGTGCTTTCGCGTTGATATTCTTCACGCGGGTCTTGAGTACTTCTTTCTCCTCTTGTAGTGTCTTAATCTTCTCATCCTTCGCATCGTTGTTCTCTGAGGGTATACGATGTGATGTGACGGGTTTTAAGGTTTTTGTCTTGCTCTACTGCTTATAGATACACGTACAAACACACACACTCACAAACTTTATGTAAATATAAATATATATATATATCCATATATGTATATATATATATATACATACATACATACATACATACATACATACATACATACATACATACATACCTACCGACCTACCTACACACACACATACATACATACATACATACATACATACATACATATATATATATATATATATATATATATATATATATATATATATATATATATATATATATATATATACACATATATTGGAATGCTGGAAGTGGTTGAGATCCACATCCCTTCTGATATGGTAACAGAATGACACTTCTACTCATTCGAGATAGGCATTTTGGGGTGTATCGTAGGGGATCTGACCGCAAGCGGATTGCAATGTGCTGCTATATGCTAATAACAGGGCATCATTTAATTGAATATGGTACTTTGTGATGTTGGGAGAGCGCTTGCATCTCATCCGTACAACAAAATAAGTTCAACATATTGTATGTTAGAGCCTACCTTATGGTGAAAGACGATTTTATTTAACACACTTAAAGATACCCAACTGCGTAGTATTTTTTTACGACTAGGCAATCCAACTAAAACAAAGCGATTCTTCAGAGGCAAGGATGTGTACATATACATACCACCATCAGCAGATGTGTTCCCGACAACAGCCGCACCTACCCCAGCCAGGGCCCCCAAGTCCGTACCTACACACAAATATCGATGTGGAGATTTTTTAGCTGATTTTGAGGTCTCAATCTCGTCCTGGCTCGAACTAAGTTGTAATACTGAGTAAATGTCGCGGAAATTGAATGGTTGATCAAAGTGAAGAGATGGTGCTGAATCTACACGGAGCTAGAGGTCAAAACAAGAGTGCAGGCTGACGTTAGGTGATTAGTCACACACTCCTACGGGGACCAGGTCTATAGGCAGTACACACCCACACCAGTTCATTCTATGGGAAGTACGTCAGTGACCGATCATACACACCGGCCGGTGCCAAGCTCATCTGGTCGTGCATCTCCTCGAGCTTCTTCTCCAATTCGGCGTAGTTCCTTGCGTGTTCTGTCTTTTCTGCCTCGTAATCCAATACCTTCTCAGACAGCTCCTCGGCTTTTTTGGTGGCCTGAGATTCGTTTCATAAACATGATCATATCGCGGTGTGGTTTAGGAACAAGTTAACACCTCTACCACAAAGAATTATAGGCGCTAACTATCAGGAATAAGTACAGATACCAGACATAAGATATAACTACGGAATGGTACATACTCTTCCTCATCGATTCTTTCCTCAAGGAAAAAAGGATACTGAACCACTAAGGTAGGGCACGGTTATAGCATCGTCGATTATATGGATCGCTTCAGCTCGCTACTTGCGGTAACGTGTGCACAAATACACACATATGAAAGAATACAACGATAATGTATATATATATATAAATATATATATATATATATATATATATATATATATATATATATATATATATATATATATATATATATATATATATATATATATATATATATAAACCAATCATAAAATGTGTATATCTGCTTTGCAGGCGTGTACGAGACAGTTGATACCAGGCCAAGAGAATTGACGGCGGCCCATTTACGAGAGGACTCGGAATGGTATACTGATAACAATACAAACATTTGTGCGCGCACAGACGTCTCGCTTGCGATGATAGTGGATAAACTCAGTACCCAGAACCATCTACCTATGCGCGTGCGTGCGAACATGGCACACATGACCAAACAGAGACACAAAACTTCTGCCAATAGGCAAGTTCATTATTCTTCACGCGTGCCGTTGACAAACAAATGGCAACGGCAACACAATTTCTGTTCACATGGATTCGGAACAATTAGTAGCTTTACGCATTTCCAGGCACATATCTACGCAAGCGACCTCTGCCTGTATGAGACCTCGAAGTTTTCCCTCGTGCATACGGAAAACTTAAAACAAACTATTTGGTCACTTAATTGTAAACAAAGAGCATTTCTGGCCGATTTGCAATGTAAAAATATAGGGACACAAACCTCTGCTAGGTCCTGTCTCAGTTCATCCAAGCGCATACGATTTGCCTCTCTGTCATTGGATGTGGCCGTTTGGTGTTTGAGTTGCTTCTGACCGTCCGCCTTTAAGATGGTAATTTCTTCTTTCAATTTCTGTTTTATCGATGTAGGAGCGTTTTTGTATACAGGTATATAAGCGAATACAGATGGTATAAATGTTTATCATGTCTTTAAAACATATGTACAATAGTTGCAAAACTATGCGTCACCACCGATGCCTATTGTCATAGCTTCAAATGAAAGCAGAGCCGCGGGCTCATTTTCCCACTAAGAGAACAAGTATCTTGGAAAAGAGTTTAGATGTGACTTGGTTTTGTATGGTTAGGACCTTTGACAGCAACTCGACGGTGATGAGTCATAGTTGAGCTTTCCCATTATATATAAATGTATATATAATAATATAATAATAAAATAATATATATATATATATATATATATGTATTTATATATATATATATATATATCTTATTTACAGACGCTAACACAGTCACGCACGCACATACGTCAAGTTCGCCCTTGTGATGAGTTTCGAGCGCTTCGATTCTGCTTGCGTTTGTAGCTTCCCTGTCCTTCAGCGCCTTTGCCTCTTTCGCCTGGAGTGACAATTGGTCGTTCTCGTCCTGAAGTGTTTTAGTCTGTGCGTGGAGTGCCACAATGCGATATTTAAGATTGTGCCTACGTGCCATAGACCAGCAAATGTACTGAGAAGGAGTATCAACTACATATATCTGCCTAGAATCGTTGAGAGCACATCGACATATGAGACCAGTATAGTGGCGATAATGCTGGCCTTGAGTTTTGGGTCCGAGTGGCATGTGTGATTGGAGCTCGAACTTTGCCGCGAATACATACAACGTTTAACATCATGCCTATTTCACATCTTAATTGATTCAAAGACATACAATCGTACACGCACACATGTCAGTAGGTATTTCACGTACTCTCAAAAAATGAACAATCGAATAAATAGGTATATTTATACACGCTCAGGTGCATAGCGATGAGAAATCAAACCTTGATTGTAAGCCAGTATCCATGTCTCATTAGAACTATTACATGCCCTGTAACACTAGTACCAACTGCCACAAGTAATGCAATGCCCCCCCGCTTGCTTTAGGTCTTTCTGTGGTTTCCACAATTGTTTCAGACGCTTGTGTATGACCGAGCCATATTTTATTACACGCTAGCATCATCACATACACTCTCTCATTTACACGTAGCAGGATCAGGACATACATGTATCTACCAAAGCAAAACGGAACATTACAAACTAGGGGGCTTGTCACAGTCCATCGAAAGGCCACATACAAGGGCTACTGCTTTGGCTTTCCCCTGTGCCTCCTTCTCCAGCTCCTTATTTAGCTTCCGCACTTGTGCCTGGTTCTCCCGTGTGGCTGCATCATATTCTGCACGCAACTCCTCCAACTGCTTCTCGGTGTCTTCATATTGCTCTGTCAGCTTGAGGTTCGCCTCGTTGAGTTCGTCCTGCGCGAAATGCGGTGGTAGACTCAATACTTTGGTGCATCATCATATGATACATACATAAATATATTTATATATACATTATGTATTGCAATGCAATCTTCAATTTGATATAACACATACACATGCAAATATGCTATGTTATATTGCACTGAAAAGCCTTATATAATTACAGAATCAGCTTCGGGTGTATATGCAGAAAATATATATGTACGTATATGGACCACATTCTTGAAGAGTTTACGGGATAAGAGCAGCAAGCATGTAATCGCATACATAATTTATAAAGTCAAAGATCAGCCGTTGCCTCGAAAACGCTTTTAATGTGTAACCGCAAAGTTATACCTACAAGTACATGCCCTTCATACTCGGCAAATATCAAGACTGAGATGTCTTCCTATGTTCAAAGAAGCATATGCAAGTACTCGCTACCGCGATACGGCCGATTTTGAGCTTCTGAATTACATGCAACACAGGATCAGGCACAATTTCAGGTCAAATAGCAGTGACGTCAAGCGAGGGATGAAATCACATGTGCAGGTGACACTTCAAAGTAAATATATAATGTCAATGTCATCGAATTCGAGTACAGGCCACAGTACAAACTATCATCGGTGCTCATTGTGTACGTCTATATGAGTAAGAGAACTAAAATCCTCAAGTCACGAGACATACAAGCGCAGCCGTGTCCCGTTTCGAAGTGGCTTCGGTATGTTTAGCTTCGGCCTCCAGCTCTAGTACTCTTTCCCTCAGTTCATCCCGTTCCTTCTCCAATCCTTCGTTAGCTTCTACCAACTTTGTAACCTCGCTGTGATCGTGTGGGCAAGTATGAGCATGTCACATTGTCTATGCACTATGTGAATTCGTTAATGGCCAGTACAATCGTAAGGACTGTCTAAGACTGTGTACTGTGTTGTAGGACAATGGTAGGTGAAAGGGCAGGGCCTCTTCCCATGGCTTCACAAAGTTGGATAGTCGTGGTACTGAGATATATTGATCACACACAGGATCCAACAACATTTCCAACAACAGAATAATTTCCAAAAACAGCTTAATTTGCCGAAAACCGCGAATCGACCCTTTCCGTGTATACAAAATTGAACACTATGTCAAACATCCACGAGCAGGGCTTTCACTAACTGTATCCCCCTTGATTCCAGAACTCTCACCCAAAAAAATTAAAAGTGAAGCGATAATTAGGAGGAGAGGAAATGATAAGATACAATCTCAGTATACGAACAGTGAAGTGATAATTAGGAGGCGAGGAAACGACAAGATACAATCTCAGTATACGTGACACTCGCAAGGTTAGTGAACCATACTTTAGCAGCGCTGAAGGAGGTGAGAAGTACAATGGTCCATCAGTGCTCGCGCACCGAATAACTCTCACGCGACTATAAGGCAATCATTCAGCACTCCAGACGCACTCCGAAGAAGAAAAGAAAATGTAGTACACAGTTGCAGCACACAAACTGAGCGACACATGCCAGAATGGTGTCAAACGCTTAAGCACCAAGTTCTTCGAATCACTACAAGGAAGTGAAGGAGTAACTAATACAGCTGCAACATGCGTACTCAACGCGATACTCGCGAGGATAGGGACATGTGACAATGAGGAATGAAGTGAGACTTAAAACACTTCGCTGTCAAACTATATAAAGCAAAGGAAAATGATACAGTGATAGCATAGGCACTTGAAGCGATACTCGCGAAGGTACGGGCACGTGACCATGTAGCAATGGTGTGAAATTCTCCAGCAGTAAGTCCTTATTTCTTACGAAATAGTGACTAAGTAACAAATACAGTCGCATCTCACGCGCTCAATGTGGTACTCGCAAGGGTACTAAAGAAAACCAAGAGGAACTGATGCAGCCAAAGCCACAAATTTAAATCAATACTCGCGAGGGCACGAGAAGAAAACGAAAAAGAACTGATGCAGTCACAGCCACGCATTTAAAGCGCTACTCGCAGCGATAGGGGCACGTGACATACGCGCTAGAACCGATCGAGTTGTTGCCCGTGCTCGGCAAGCGGGTGGAAGTTAGATCGGAAAACTGGCCTAAATCCTCAAACCTGGAAAATGGGAATAGCATTGTGGTGAACATATGTATTTGGAGAGAAGCTC
>LUCW03000359.1:22500-42500 GCA_001586965.3 Sphaeroforma sirkka | reverse complement strand
TGAGTTCGGATGTATCTAAAGGGGTCTAAAAAATCAGGGAGTGTTTCGAGAACCATGAGTTTCCTGGCAGACAATGGAGTTCAAACGCCATAAAAATAGGAAATCTGTTCGTTTCCGACTATATTCACGTAAAACTCGTTCCAAATCACCTATACGTATGTTCACATGGAAATGACCAGACAGGAATGAATACTGAGAGGTCAAGCATATGTCTTAATAAGCGATTCAATTATATAAATACTCTAAGCCCTGCGCCATGCTCTTCGTTGTACCAAATCAGTACTACTTACACAGGCTTCAATAAAACTTACACTCCAATACACATAATATGTTACAACGTCCACCAAATGCTCTGGCGAGTTCAGCAATTGATAGACCCACCGCGCATTGGCCCAGAGCTCACGTACTGTATAAAAACAAAGGACACCGTAGTACTTTATACCCCAAAACACTTGACAGAAACGGCGCAAACTTACTGCATCCCTGTAGTCGACTGTGCTTTGTGGTAAGATTGTGCTGAGATAAGCCACCTCTTCATCCACATGGACATGACCTTGGTGTCTTTTCTGTCTCACAACACTGCCAGCCGTTCTCTGAGCACTTGCTTCGCCTTTGATCTTTCCAGCTTTGATGCTTCTGGACTTGTTGTCTTTGGTTTCCAGGAGCTATTACAAATTTATCATTCATATCCGATTGAAAGGTGTGAGTTGAAAATCATGTAGGTTATTGGATATTTTGTATCGGTGCAAAGATTCTTAGAATACCTATACACACATACCTTTAACTTTTCTTCCAATGCTTTCTCTTTTTCCTTCTCTACTTCGAGCTGTACTTGAACGTCGTCAACACTATCACCCATCTCCTCGGCCAATACTTCAGTGTCTACCGTGTCATCAGAACCACCGACTGTTTCTCCCTCGGTCGTCTTGGTATCTGCATCTCCTCGTTCTGCCGCCACTTCAGACTTGTCTGTATTTTTGTATGCACAGACATAAAAGTGGCTTCTCAGCACAAAGCGCAATTTGCGTTTCTGACAAGCTATACCCCGGACTCGCTTATATATTTCGACTAAACGCTTTGTGATTGGCACTGAAAAGTATTCGAATGTGGTCGTGTGAAAAGTTCTACTATAGCCAGCTGTCTTGTTATATTCGAAAACAAGCACATGATTGGGAGTTATCTAATTAGCGTATACTTGAACGATTTGCATTTCAATTGCATATTACGAGAAACCCCTGGCATACGAACCACCGCCAATCGTCCCAAGATCTCAATAGGCTCAATGGGACAAATGTCGTTCGGGTTGACAAGTCATGAAACAACAGGATAGTTGTTGCTGTATATTGCTTCAAATACGACCACAGGCATCGTTATGTATATCATAACATACTCATTGGATCCGCATCCTCAGCTTCCTGCACTTCCTCGGCCATTTCTTTTAGGTCTGCTTCCGCCTCCGCTGCTTTGTTTTTATCGGCTGTGAGCTCCTCTTTAATTGTCTCTTCTTGCTTTTGTACCGCCTGTTCTTTCTCTTCTTGCTGAGTCTCCGCCTTCTCGATCGCTTTGAGCTGCGTTGCGATGAATATATGACAGTCAGTTAACACTCATATAGACAGCTACCTTGATTACTCACGCACTAGATATAATAGCACAACACTCAGACTTATCTCTTGGATTCAATTCTTAGTCTCAGACTTGAGTGCTTGACCGTGTGTACGTGTTATAAACAGGTAGAATGAGAAGACCCGCGTTACGAAACAGGTGCGATGTGCTCTATCGTGTGCTGGATTATATCGAGGTACACATCACGAGTAATGACTTTTACCATTAGGCAACTGTGTTTCAAGCTTAACAGGTGTTCGTGGTATTTGAACACATGAACTATACATCCTATAGCACGAAATGTGCGCATGCAGCAAACTCGTTGGGGCACATATACGCTAAGAAGTATGAGTTTACAAATTAACACACCTCTGCCTCTCCTTCCAGCACGTGCTCTGCGGCTAGTTGTTGTTGCGCTTTATCCACCTCCAACTGGAATAATACAGATGTTCATTGGCATATGCGTTAAGAGAATCATGAGTGCGTTACAAGTCTTCTCTGTGATCAAGGTTGCTGCATTGTAATGTACATGTAGTGCACTATACGGTATCATGGGAAAACTTGACTTAACAGCACATCTATGTTGATACGGGTCAACAGTGCAGCTTAAATGTAGCACATCGATGCTGAAACGTGCTTAAGCAAAGTGCACGGATAGTAGCATAGGTCTTCAGAGAGATCTGAGAGCAGACCAAATTCCACGCGCAGGGATATGAGTCTAGCAATTAATAGGCATTTTCCGGTCCCTAGTTGGCTTGTTTAAGCGCATAGTGGTATTCAGGTCTGTGACACAGGTCAATCACCAACCTTTTCTTTCTTCTCAGCGACGACCTCTTCTTCAACTTCCTCTGCGGAATCCGCACCAGTTTCACTGTCGTCTGCATCATCTATGATGTTGCCCTCGTCGTCCACAGTGTCATCATCATCACCCTAACGAACACGACAACGTGTTACGCACCAAATCGCATGCAATTGGTACTATAGTCAGGTATGCACTCCATACTATATCGTTCTATTGCTAAGGAAATACGCTGACTATACCGGGCTTTATCGTGGATGCATATGGCGGACGAGTTACGATTTTGCTAACAGGCCAGCAGTGTGTGTATGTTCTGACATGTGTGCGTGCATACGGGTGCACGTCTCGTGCAAATGAATAATGGCCCGCAAGTAATAATGGCCACGTAAGCTCGAGCGCATCTGATGTGTGTCGAATCGTTCGCGGCAACCTCATCCACCTTCAAACGTGCATATCCGAGAAGGTAATGACCATTGAACCAGCCATTTTTACACTTATGTACTTTATAATTCACGCCACCCAATTATACCCAATGTACAGATGCTTGTACAAACCTTGACTTGGGCGGCGTTGACCTCCGCTTCCTCAGTAGCCTTATCCACGTGTAGTTCCCCATTAATCTCGCCCATGTGCCCAAGTGCGTCACCGTCTTCTTCGAGTGACTCCACTGTGTCACCTACTTCTGTACCATTATCCTCGGTATCCTAATTCATCAAAAAGGATGCTATTAGCGTGTTTGGACGTGATAAGTATCTCTTATATGCATATCAATCCGACAGCTTGAGAGTGTAGTGTAATATAACGGTAATCTAGAGACTGTAATCAAATCTTTATAATCAGCGATCAATCCCTGGGATTGGTTGCGATCACAATTTGTTGGGAACGTCGCCAGCTCACACTCCTTAAGAATACTCAAATATACAAATTGATGGGAATGCATAGATATAATCGTATATTTTATAAGCATATATATATATATATATATATATATATATATATATATATATATATATATATATATATATATATATAGATATATACATATATATATATATATATAATATCTGTATATATCATTTTTTATGTTTCTGTTATCTAGCAAAGAATAGTACGAACACAGGCTTGTATAAACTGAACAGTATTGACTATCTAGTAAAGCGAGATATAGATCAAATTTGGCATACGCACATATATATTAGCGTACATATTCGTACACATACTAAACCTGAAGGCATCGACAATATCGCTATGTGCACAAATACACAATTCCAACAACAATCATACCCCTTCAAACTCTTTCTCTTTCTCCTCCGCTTCCTCAATTAATCCGGAGAATATACCAGCCGTGCCCTTTGAGTTCTCAATGTCGATTTTCTCTTCCTCGAGACTTTCCGCTTTTTCATCGTCGCCTACGCGTACTGCTTCCGTATGTTCTTGCTGTGCATTTGCGCGAATGCAGTGTGTCAAAATAGATGTGATAAAACGAACATTATTTTCAATGTATCCGGTAGTATTATATACAGCAACATAACATTTTCGGCCGACTACTAACTGCCGTATTCGAGCGCCAAATTGCGCAAAAAAAAGTTTCAATAGTGCCAAAACTACATACGTCGAGTTTCTGCTCATCTTGGTCCAACTGCTTTATGACGGCCGCGTCGACTGCGTCTGCACTATCATCATCATCATCATCCTCATCAGCATCATCAAAATCATCAGCATCATCATCATCAGCATCATCATCGTCATCATCATCATCAGCAGCATTGTCAGCGTCATCATCATCAATATCTCCATCGCTTCTATCCTTATCAATACCATTCTCATCATCCATTTTAGTATTGTTTTCAGTATAACTATCGCTTTGCATCTCATCATCATCATCATCATCGTCGTCACCAGGCTGATATGGCGTGTTGGTGTCTGCCAGTAGTGGCACGTCCGAATACGATTATTAATTTATTTTTGCGGGTGTGATTCCGATTCTCAAGTCAAATGTACAACTGTGAATTCAACAAGGCAGAAGCCACAGAAATGAAGCTCGCAATATGCATTAACGAAATAGAAAACTATTCAACATCCACAACGTTTCTATACGTTTTACAAGGTAGAGCTTACGCCGCAGTAGGCCGAAACTACATATAAAGCAAGTGCTTCTGAGACTGAAACAACACAAGCAATTTAAATTTGACCTTCATACGGCAAACACACCTTCATCATCTTCCATTACGTCGGCACGCTCCTTCTCCTCCTCCACGAGCTCTTCAACATATTTCTCCAAAACTTGTTCCTGGAAAAAAGATAGGCCTTGGAGTGAAATAGGGATACCGTCATATATATAGCAACGAACATACACAGGTCCATTACTATAGAAAAGGCCAGTGCGATCTGTCTTTCAGCAACATATCATATACTAGGGAGGATGTAGCGATAAAAAGCATCAATAAACTATTGAAAGATTGCGCTCATGTTCTACATCAGCGACTCGCTGTCATACTTTGAGTATTCAACGTGCATGCAAAAAGTATTCGAAAGCAAAATATACATTATGTAGCTGTTAGCGGGAATGGGTACGCCGAGCATAACCCTATCTGGTGACTAAACTGTAGTGTAAATTTATAACAGAGTTTTTCACTCGTAAGCATGCATCTACATCTTTTTCAAGTAGAACTTTCAGTGCACGATCAACAAGCGTTCCGAGCACGTATATACATTGGTGTCTCAATCACAACATACAGCTTCCTTGTCTTTTTCTCTTTCTTCTTCTGCCTCCATCTCATCTTCTCTCTGTTGAGCAATATTGTCAGACATAATCTCATCCGACTCTTCTTGGTCAATCTCTGCGGCATCTACAAACTAGAAGCGATTTTGGTCCGAGAAATAGTTTAAGCAGAGGTAGATCTTTCAAGAAACTTCCCAAATGCCATGGATTGTATATTGGCGAGAAACATTCAGAGCGCTCAGTAATGCATATAGTCGTGCTTAACGAAAAGAAAGCCACCATATGCAGTGTCGTGCCACAATGGGAATTATCATTGATAGCAAACCTTGTTGTGGGCAAATAATTTACGATTGAATAAAATAATTAATACCATGACAACAAAGGACGCTAAACAACCACCCGAGGGAAAATTGTAAATTAGATTGGTCAACCATGGCAAATAAAATATTCTAAGAATGAATTGCTGTCCGATTATTAACTGAACTATCGGAGTCTGGCTTCGAGGATTTAAAGTATGCTGCCTTTCTATCAATAGGTATTTAGTATCAATCAAATTTACCTCTATTTCAACGTCGCCATTGGCTAGATCGCCCACAATCACTGGAATTATTTCATCTGCTTCCTTGGAGTCGCTATTTATACTGCAAGAAATATGAATAAGAGATTAGTAAAATTTGACGACAGCAGTGCTAAATCAGTAATATGAAGCGTGCATATGTGTATGACAACCTGGTCGGATTCTGGACAATTGCCGAGTTTAATTCTGTAAGAACAACACCTATACCCAGCGAATTCGTTATATGTATCGCTACAGAAGAACCCAAAGACACTTTTATACGCCAATCACTTTATCAAATTGCATCCACAAGAAGCCATCAAGCAGAAAAGCATGACCACACATCTAAATTCAAAAAGTGAAGTATCGCGCCTTCGTTCAACTGTGAGCATATGCGATACTATACAGTAGCGAGCATTGAACGCGTTCTGAGACCTTCTATCGTCAACGTATATACCGGCCTGGCATTTCATGTACATGTTTGGCCGTGTACTGTACTGTTTCAGATCATTGTCATCATCAAAGGTATGTACAAGGTGGTTGACCCAAAGCAGAAGTTCGGTACAAACCTTACAATATAAAGTCACACGCGATTAATCGTCACATGAAACAATATGACATACGCTGTAGCGTGCAGATGAAGAAAAGACTGAAGGTCCTCGTGGAATACAGCGATGTGCGCAGGTGCATTGAGGTACTTTGCCAGCGTCTCCATTCGGTAGAAACAGGGTAATGTTGTACCAACATCTTTACCATCAACACACGGACCCTACAAAGCAATGGGGGGCATGAACAAGAACTTTAACACCTGGATAGCTGCATTGTAGTGTAGTACCTCTTACATAAGGAAGTTGAAAATCCGAGTCGATTTGAGTCGTTTCTACGAGAGTCAATTTGAGTAGATGTTTTGTAATTGCGTACAGAATAGTTGTATCAGTACATATATAACCCCTTCTCTTCGTCTGTCCGGTTAGTGTTGAGACAATCTAAGCTTCAAAGTAGGAAGATATCGAACAGATAAGCGATATTAAAAACAGACACAGTGCGAGCGGGTGGGTTGCATGGAATGCGACCAGAATTAGTTGTACACACATCAAATACATTATATTCTATCCATCCCGATATGAACCAAGCTAGAAATGCGTCTGCGTGCCCAATACTAATGAGTACAAACTCGTGATGTACAGGTCCAATGACCGCACACATAAATGTGTTCTAGTATACACTATATACTTGTTACAGGGTGTGCTATCAAGAGCTGTTATTTCTATATGAGGTCCGCGACTTCACGTGCCCCAACCTTCATGTATCGCCCACCTTTTTCTGATACGACAGCGCGAATTCGTAATCTCTGTCGACTACAAACTTGTCATCGGCAGTAGACAGTTTCACTGCGTATGCCTGTTTGGCAGTCTTGAGAGCCGTGTGCTCGGGCTCGATTAGTGTCAAGGGCTGTGTATATCTGCGCCGAAGTCGTGGAAATCGTATGAGTCAAGTACGGCGAATCGCCTATGTGCGAGTGCTCAAGAAGTATGTCAGATAATTCACGAAAATTGGCTATGTGTGTCCGCTTCCAGAAATTTGCAATCGAGTCTGTATTATCTATACTCCGGGAAACGAGCTTATAAACAAAGATACAAATTAAAACACCCAGTTCATGTTTCACAGCCCACTAAGGGCACCAGGACAAAAACATGAACACGTTAGATCTCTCTGAACAACAACTTCATACGAACTTACTATTGCAATAGCAACTCGGCAAACACGAGACGTACCTTTCCCGCACTCTAAACACGTTATGGGGCGGCACCCCTCGAACATAATTAATCAAATCTGCGTTTTGCTTATTGAGTGCCTTGAAGGCATCAAAATCACTCATAGTCAAATTCTCATCCCCTGTATCGACCTCCACGAGCTCTTCGAGATGTATAAGAGCCTCCTATATGGTATTCATGAAAAATAAAGGCAGTTTAGTAGTGGATTCGGCCACATACAGCTGTGACAGTACATACCATAGCACTAAAATATGTCGATGTACATGATTTCATTCTACCCGTGAAAAAAGTAAAACATGAGGAAAATCACACATAATACGTACCTCACCATCATCGTTGTAAGTTATCGCGCTGAATCCAAGAAAGTATTCACCATTCGCCGGAAAGGTGAAAGCTACTCTGTATATACCTACACGAAGAAAAAAATCAAAAATATGCACCCTCTCAGCTGTAGCCTTGCACAATAACAAATATTCCAATCGGACAAACTAGGGTCTCTTCATAGAAGATGTTTCATCTCTCAATGTTTACGCTTGCCACAATCGAGTAAATGAAAATGTATTCAAACAGCTAGATGCACTCTCGAAGTACGAAATACGGAAATACACTACTGATTGTCTGCAAGTCCATACTTATAATGTTGGCGGCAGAGAATATAAACAGCCGCCATAATTACCTGCTACCATGTCTGTTTCTTTATTCAGCGTTGGAAAATCTTCAAAGTGAATATGCCCAAATGTTGTCATATCTTTACCCAGAATGTACACGTGCGTACGTCTCTCATGGTGAGTGGCCATATTGTCAACGCCTATAGGCCTGTCTTGATCGTCTGTGGTGTTTTAGAGCCATTTCACATGAGTAACCGTTGCCTATTATCGAACACCCGCATGGAAGAATACACAGTATCCATTGCTGGGGCAATTGAATGAAGCCATGCTTTTACCTTTCCAACTACTAGAGAGGTTGTCAAATAATTGATTGCTGTTAAAAGTTTACATCTGTAAAAAAATTAACCAGCTATCAAATTTCACGTGCAACAGATCTGGAGGTATGTATGAATATTTCGTGAATCCATGCGATGTAAGTGTCGTCACATAGCAGAACACGAGTAGTTGTAGTGATATAAATATATTTAAACACACACACACACACACATATATATATATATATATATATATATATATATATATATATATATATATATATATGTATGTGTATATATATATATATATATTTGTATATATATGTATATATATATAAACATATATATTTGTATATATATACAGTTTATCGATATATATATACATATATATATATATATATATGCATATATATATATATATATGTTGGCGTATGTGTTGTGCGTGCATGATGTGTGCGTGCGTGTGTGTGTGTGCAATGTATATATATATATATTATATATATATATATATATATATATATATATATATATATATATATATTATTAATATATATGCATATATATATGCATATGTATATATATTATGTGTGTGTGCAAATATATGTATATATATATATATACAAGATATATGGATGGAGATGAATATATGGATAAATATATATATATATATATATATATATATATATATATATATATATATATATATTATATATTACTACATGCATATACATGCATATATTATATATATGTATATATATATACATATATATATAATAATACATATATATATATATATATATATATATATATATATATATATATATATATATATATATATATATATATATATATTTAAAGTGTATGCGAGAGAGAGAGATACAGGAAGCATGTGTGTGTGTATACTTTTTTTTATGTTTCAGTTTGCGTGCGTTTGTTTTTTGAATGTCTGTATTTGTATATGATTATAAATTCCTGAAAGGGTTATATACTTTATCAGTGAACGTACGTGTGGGATATCAAAAACTGGTATTCTGGTTCAGACTAATTTATACGTGTTTGGTAGTAAATGTTGTGTTTTCCAGGAATTTGACTCTGTTTAGTACGCATGCACGAAAACGTAATAAGTAAACATAAAAGGTATACGAGGGTCTCACTGCAGTAACTGCTCACTAATTGAAGTATTGCGCTCCATTTTGTGGTTTAACTGTATATACTGATTGCTAAGGGACATGCACTTACTGCTATATATTTTATTTTCCGCGTCGTGAAATAGCCATATCACATCAAAAATGATAGAGTACAAACCAACCTTTAAGCAAGTATTTGATAATTGTTCTTCCTGCAACTGAGGTCAATTCGAGCTCGACAGCTCCTTTCATGTTCTGTAATTCCATTGCATGGTGCCGCTCTGTGACTCGATGCTCTGCTGTTGCACCATGTCCATCAGTGCATACAAATAACAGATTTATACACAACGCAGCAAATAATTTGAACTGCATCTTGGCCTTTTGTGAGTGTGTAGATGTAGGGCGGCTATATGATCACCCTCGTGCAATTATGTTCTCGATTATTTGAATGCACTGTTTATATTTTAAAGTTGATTATATGCAGTATATACACAACTCTATAAAAGGCTGACTCATAGTATTCTCCCGCTGCCCGAGCTCCGCACTACATAATAAAACAGCCCGCTTCTATAACAATCTATGGCGTATCACGGTATCAGACTATCAAGTATTAAGTATCAACATTGAAATTTGAATACGTTTTTGTGGACTTTATCGAAGACGACTTTTTAAAAAAATATGACGTTTCCCTGAAATAGAAATATTTATAGAAAAAGTACTCTCGTAACCATGGCAAACTGACAACCTCACAACTCCAAAAATCGAGAACACGTGTGATTTGATGTTCTCGTGCATATATAGCTATGACTCATAATATATATAAATATAAAAATGTAATAGTTAAAATAAAACAAAGTAAAATTTATTCAGTGCGGTATATAAAATAAACTTTTATTAAAGACATCATGTTCATAACGTATGTTATTGTTTGTATCACCGCCTTTCTATCAAAGACATCCATCAAACAAGCGCCAGATCAAGGATCATGATACAGAATTGCTGGATAAATCATTTTGGAAATCCCCTTTGTTTCGGAGTTTTAGGGTTTCTCACTGATTGACTTTTAATACTTATATTATCAAGTATGTAGTAAGTCGAGCAATTTGGTCATAATTTGGTATTGGATGTGTGGGTTGTAATTTATAAGGCCACAAAATATACAGAGTCTGCTTGCGACAAAACGTAGGTATCTTCTATTATATCGAGGCATTTCTGAACATTAAATTTTTGTGTGTCACAAAGGCAAATAAAAAATCATCTAGACAAAGGGTACCACATGATTGATTACAAGCAGCTTAATGTCACGGCAATATACGTATACATTGTGATATCGCCAGTTTAAAGTACAGCTTCGAATTCTACGGAGTAGTTAGAGGTTCTATGATTACCAACAAAACGTATTAACATTTTAATGGCATGTACATAAGGGATTAAAAAGGCTATTTGTAGGATATCTAATGGCTTTTGGGCTTTTAAGGGTTTAGGGTTTAGGGTTTAAATGTGACCGGAATGGCATTTGGGAGGCATATAAGCTTTATTGAACCTTGTATGGCTCTCGTTGTAGCATACTATATACATATATCATTCTAATGGTTTGAATATGTACCACCACTAAGTAGTTTGAGTATAATTGCTCGTGCATGTTAGGCTTAGCACATACGTGTTGAATGCTTATAGATATGGTGATAAATTTGATAATTTTTCATGTCTGTCTGTCTGCCGAAAAACATGACTTAGAATGAAAAATGTAGATATGTACTTTTTAAGTATTCGAAAGAGTATCAATACAGAATCGCTTCAAGTACTGATTGTACATCGGTATGTGTGACACCTGAGTGTGGTTGTTGGATAAGGGGTTGTTCACACTTTTATTTAAGCCACTACTGCGCACATACGCGTGTTTTCGATCTATGATCACATAAGATGCTGCAAGGAAGGGTATAAAACTTGACTCCAACCTAGCGTGACGTTGGCAATGCATTATGCGACTACATTCGATTTCATATGTGTCTCTTTTCGATTTGAGAGATACATAATAAGTATTCAAATACTCTATCTCTATCGGTGCGAGTGGCGATATTTTGAAGAAATATTTAGACTCCTGGAATGGAACGAATAGCCGAATTGGGCGCTCTAAATATTTCATATTATAAAAAACCCTTATATGACGTCATATAATCTTGCACTCAGTTCGGTACAAAAGTCAAAATGCATACCAACAGGGCAACAGTTGACTCCAACATGGATGAGGAATTTTATTTTCGTCCCCTCATTGTTTTTTTTTTTAGGAGTTGTAAAAGGCTTTTTGTACAATATAGAGATTAAATCAGATGATCAATAGAAAACTACATCATAAATACATAAAAACCATTCATAATCGAACGGCTAGGTTACTACGTATCACAATTAAGTCTCAAAACTGTGTTGAAACAAAATACCAAATATAAATATTGTTAACGCTCAGATATTAACGAAACGGTGTGAGTGGTGACGCATTATGAGTAGTGCTCTCGCCTTGGAGTGGGCCTGCAAGATCTGTAACATCATCTTCTACGTCTCGAGTTGGTATGTCATAAATGTACCTGTATATATCATATAAACATACACATATGTATATGTATATGCATGTGTATATGTATATGTAAATTCATATGTATGTTAATAGATATCAAGCATATGCCTGAACTACTTTCAATAGCGGGATTTGAGTGTATGACCCTTGTAACATTGGTTGACTTTTTCTTCTGGCTGCCGCGATCACAGTTTGCTCGTACGGGGGTCTCTACAGACAACCAGCACGACACTAGCCTCGATTATGGCTATATTGTATTTAGACTATATTATTATCAATTGTATATGTCATCTATTTCGAGTGAAAAATAATAGGTAACGATGAGCTAATACTAGAACTTACGTGTGTTTGTGTCACACTAGCACGCACACGCGTATATATATATATATATATATATATATATATATATATATATGTGTGTGAGTCTGTGTGTGTGTCTGTATGTCTGTGTGTGTGTGTGTGTGTGTGTGTGTCTGTATGTCTGTGTGTGTGTGTGTGTGTATGTATTGTGTGGGTATATATATATATATATATATATGTGTGTGTGTGTGTTTGTGTGTATGAGTACGTGTGCGTATGCGTGTGTTTGTGTGGTTGCGTGTGCATGTGTTTGTGTATACTAAAATATAGTTATATATATATATATATATATATATATATATCTGTTATGAACTAATATGCGCATAAGCATGTGTTGTCAGGTGTAGAGTCGCACTCATGCATACGTATAATGTCGAATAGTGACAAATGTGCAGCCGTACAATGATGCATGTATTCTTCTTTGAATTGGAGATAGTAGTTTCCCTCACATCACCCTCCCGAAAAATTCTCCACGAAACTACTATCTGAATCTATCTCTGTCCGTCACAGGAGCACCATCGCACAGATTGAAGAGGATCGGGATGTGGGCAAGAATCCAATCCTGCCGTTCATCTCACTTGCTGTCAACAATGCATCCTGGGCTGTGTATGGCCATCTCATCAATGACAGCAACATTCTGTTCGTCAGTCTAGTGGGCGTGGAGTTTGGGATCTACTACAGCTACGTGCACTTAGTCAACTCTCCTGCTGTGGTAAGTCTATTCTGTTAAGCTATACCTTTCCGTGTTCAAATAGTTGAAATTTTGGTTGGTGTTTGTATAAATTATCCTGGAGGATGTTTGTATGTGCTTGATTTGGCTGGTGTTTATATATTTAGATTTTCTATACCGCTTTATTCGTGCGGATGGAGTGGCACTGAATAAACGTATGCTACTCAAGGTCTCCCACTTTCACTTTCTTCATTTGTTCCCACTGGTTGCAATGTGTCTATGCTCCGTCCGTAGGCGTTCACATGTGTCGATAAATTATGAGATGCAAACTTGAAGTGTCAAAAACACAAATCTGAAGTAAGCTTATGCGCTGGTATGCTCATATTCGGTGATGTCCGCAAATGTGGGAAACGGTAGATTGAGCTATGTTTGCTTGTAACCAGGAAATATGTATTCCGTCCTGCCTGTATTTATGCAATCGATGAAGATTGATCACCGGAAACAAGTGGATTTTCCACAACGCTGACACGCCCGTCAGTTAGATAGTTCACATACACATTTCAGCGATTCACTATAAGTGGACGACTACTGGAAGTTCTGATTATAGATACACTCAGGCTTCTGATTTTAGATAGACAACTCAAACTTTGGTTAAAGGTAGATACACTCAAACTTCGACAATGTATTTCGTGTCCGAAACAGATGCAAAAGAAAAGTCGATTCACGATATCTGTGGCGTGTCTGTTCTTCGCCCTGTTGGTGTTCACAATCACACATCATTATCCGCCGGAATTGTAAGTGTAGTCAATGTGAATTTGAGTATCTTTACGTTGTATATAATGTAAAGTTTGCGCACGTTGAAATGTATGTTTATGTTTATATTTATACGGGGCTATATATAATAATTCCAGGTCAACAATAAAACTTTAGTTGTATTTCACATTTATATATATAAGAATATATATCTATATATATATATATATATATATATATATATATATATATATATATATATATATATATATATATATATATATATATATATATATATATATATATATATATGTATGTATGTATATGTATATGTATATATTTATCTATCCATCTATCTATCTATATTTATATCGATATCTATATCCATCTATAACTATATATATATATATATATATATGTATGTGTGTGTGTGTGTGTGTGTGTTATATACATATGTGTGTGGCATGGGTGGTCGCTGCATCTCGTCCCACTACATATTTCTACTCATGTACATGCACTCAGAGGTGCCACCCTATCACTGATTTTGCGTGCTTGCGTTTGGGGGGTTCTCCGATACCATCAGCCCGTACTTAGCAGATCATCTTTCATGGGTTTAGCAATTCAGTATAGTCTCGAGTGTCTCCGCGAAACAGCTTCTGTTCGTTCGGCCATCGTTGTAGTAGTCGACATGCGTCAAATTCTCCCCATACACCATGGCGTAGAATGTCCAGGCTGGGTTGCGTGTAGATTGTCCCTCGGTCTCACGACCCATCATTGTTCACTACACACACAGGCAAGCGCGACAGATAGGAATCATCTGCTGCGCGTTGACTGTTGTACAGTTTGGCTCTCCCCTCGTCACACTGGTATTTAGTATTTAATGCCCCACCACGACCATCTAAGGCGTAAGCTGCGACACTTTTTTTTTTTGCCTTAACTGCCTTGCAGTGGGTGGGTACAAAGATGACATCTGTAGCATGGACCATGGAGGGTACACATCGCTGAGGCTTCGTTGGGGAAGTGTTCAGGCTATCATGTAGTTGTAGATGCTATCGCTACTTTGTTCAGATGCAACACGCACATACGCGTCTGGCATTTAAACAGTGCTCTTTCTTCTTTTGCGTGGTATTCTAATATGCTTTAGGCTGCTTATATGAATGCACCGGAACTCATTGAAAGCCCCCCATCTCGCATGTAGTCAATCTCTCTGTTTATTTCCCAATGACAGAAAGAAGTGATTTTATCAAAGACGACACAATCACTTGATTTCCAACGCACGGTGGCATCGACTCTTACGACAGGAATGTGGTTCCTATATGGCTACACGAAGGCCGATGCGTTTGTCATGGTATGTACATAGGTGTCTGCGTTTGAATATGTGTCTGTATAAGTTCCCATTTTCCGGTACAAGTTCTCACATATGATATACATTTATTTGAATTAAAATATATGTTTGGTTGTCCGTGTACGGCTTTTGTGGAGGTCTGCTGTGACTGAGTGTTTGTGATAAGAGACATGGTGTACATCTGCGTATAATATTCTGTGTATCTTCATAATTGCATTAAACACGAACTCCATGAATAGTGAGTTTTGCTTGCCATTTGGCACCCTGCCTCTACTTCTATGCCACAGCACGTACACACACACATAATGACACATATATACCTACAAGCACGTCCATACACACACACACTTGCGCAAAACACTTACATACTTCAAATAACACGTGGTACAGCTTCCCAACGGCTTCGGAGCGACCCTCAGCCTGGCGCAGCTCGCGCTGTTCTGCATATATCCGAGCAGATCCCATCACCCACTATCCGACGCCTAGCCACGGCAGTAATACACTTAGTAAGTTTGCAAATATTAAATGTAAGTGATTGCTTTGCTTCGGCAGCAAATTAAAATAAAACCATGATATGATTGATCATTCCAGCGTCAAGCTGTTTTAGTGCAAAATAATATGGTGGAAGATAGGATTGATTCTTCCCGTGTCGAAGTGTATTTTAAAGGTTTCTGAACATTCTTGCCAATGCATGATTTAATGGTGGATTCAGATGATTTAATAGTGGTTCGACCGATAATTAATGAATATATATATATATATATATATATATATAACTTACTACTACGGGGATATCGATCTATGGGTTCGATCTTCGATTTTCAAAGCTTTCTGTGATAGCGAGTTGTCGCAGCGCTACTGAGTCCAGGGGACAAGGGGACTCATACCTAATAGGTTACAGTTGTGATATCCCCGTAGTAGCAAGTTGGTTAACCACTCCTACTACAGAGATATCACAAATATATATATATATATATATACATATATATACGTATATGTATATACCTATGTTTATGTTTATGTTTATATATATATATATATATATATATATATATGTGTGTGTATATATATATATATATATATATATATATATATATATATATGTGTATGTATGTATTTATATTTATATTTATGTATATATAAATATAAAGGACTTGAACCGCAGTTCTATTGGCACCCTTCAGTTCGGGGCTTACTTCATAAAGTTGTGGCAAGCGAATCAAGAGGATGTTAAAGGATTTGATTTATCTGTATGAGATATCTATTGTATCTTCAAGTGTTGCTCTGTTGTGAGAAGATGATAAGCAAGGAAGAAAAGGGATGAGGAAGAGGGATACATGGCATTGGTTTTGTGGTCGTACGGATATATTGCAGGTATGTAAGTAAACAGCAAAACTCAGTGATGCCTACAAGGGACATGAAAAATCTTGAGAAATTCAATGCTATCATAGAATGGAATTAAGAGTTCTATCATGAACGACCCAAACCCTCGCCCCTGTAGCGATAGCTCAGTCAGTCATTGGAATGGGCATACATTCTCTGCATATCTCCTGTGACTACTACCGGGGCGTATCGAGTGTGGTCTGATACTACACCAATGCACGCATAAATACTGTATTCGAGCTCAATACCCCGTCATATTTGTAAATGGACAGCCCTGTAGATGCCTTTCTGTGGGCTGTCCATACTCCGTGCGTACAAGCACTTTCCAGGTCTTGAGCTTTGTAGCGCAGACACATGAGCACAGCTTCACAAAAATTAGTCAACCCTTCTTCAATAGCGATAAAGTTGCGAATTTATTCGTGCTCGAGTGTAATTGAGTGATTTTGCATGAAATAGCCGTCTATTTCCCAGCCAGGCATTTCATCACATCCGTGAGAGAACAGACGCCGGTGGGTGCTTGCCCTGCAGAGCTTCCGTTGACAATCCATACTCTGTGAACTTTCGTAGCTCTCATCTTACGCAGTGCGAATGAAAGTGCGGTATCTCTGCGGACTGTGAAGACTGGTGCGGAGTCTTTGCCTTCGTTTGCGAATGCCTGTACGTATGCGTCGTGTGTGTGTGTGTGTGTGTAGGGGGGGGGGGGTTGGGGGGTTAATAGTAGAATGAGATACGGTCGTGAATTTCATAGAAAATGAAAATACAGATAGGAACTCGAGGAACCATACCACAAAAAAAACGCTTTGTAACTGAGCACGCATTTGGTATTTCACGGAAGCGGAAGGTGCCAGACAAAACCTAAGGAGCACTCATGCGATAAAGAAAATCATTTCTGGGTTGTCACGCCAACCAGAACTCGTCAACTATCCAACGCACCCCGAAACAAGACAGAAACTGCGTACCTGGGTAGATCGCAGCATGTTTACGAAATCCAGACAATCCCTCCAGAGCCACTCGAACTCGAATGTGGAGACAATCCACTTCACATCAGTCATGGACAGCGCTCCAATAAGCGTATCGCACTGGCCTATGATTGCCAGCGACGAGATCTGCTCCTTCTGCATCAGCGCGAGTGCACTCAGCACGGTGTCGTCTCCATTGACGCTGACGATCTGATTTTGGGAGAGATCGAGGAGGGTGTTATGTATGGAGCCGGTATGTGAACACGCCCTGTTTTATGATAGATGCATAAACCACAATGTGTAACCTCGGTGTCGAACGAGCCTATCAGCAAGTGTTGCTGTGAATGTCGTTTTGGCGCTATACTGACCAAACTTGTAGATATGTTCTCTATATCCAATTATGCTTGACAATCTGTAATTCTACAACAGGACACAATCCCATGTATGATCAGTTTAATTCAAGAGGCTCTGAGCAGTGTGAGATTATAGGATATTCATGGTAAGCGGATCTCATCCATCTGCAGTATACTCGCAAGAAACGTATTTCGAAACGATTTGTTCGCATGCGGACGTCTCCGCCCAACGCCACTGTCTAGGACAACCATTAAGGGTCTGACAATGTGTGTAAACGGTAATCAGTACATACATCACACATGCCGCAGACAGCGAACCATCACTGCACACTCAAAGTATACACACACACGTAGACTATACATACCGCCTTCTTCCCTTGGTCCAAATCATCCAGAGTCAACCGCAGGACAGGCTCGAGCTCTTCAGTGTACTGCTCCAGCCAGTGCGCCACGGCCGTCTGTGTAAGCACGCCGATGATGATACCGGTATCATCCAGCACACAAACTCGGTGTACACCCTCGGCAAAGGTGGCCACAGCAGTCTCTATGTGGTCCGACGCATTGACTGTGCGTAGTGGATCGCGCAGGGACAGGTCAGACACCCATTTGACGGGAACGGGCATGCTGTGCAATTGATTTGGCGTTTGAGGTTCAAGTTTTAGGTTGGGCGGAGTCATGTGTATGGATACGTCACCGTGCACATAGACGATTAGTTTTGTGACAGATTTGGGCTATAAGAGTGCTGGCATACGCCTCAGTACGAGAAAATGCGGTAGGAGTTCTGTATATTGATTGCGAAATATCGAGTGTACTATGGTACAGTCTTGCCATCGTATACACTACAAAACGTAGATGAGGTATTGTACAGGCATAAAGCAGATTTCGAATACGGTGCAAAGACCAATAGAAGTATAGTCAGCCAATACATCGTAGGGTAACCTGAAGCTTTGCCATCATAGCACAGATTAATTGGTCCTCAGGTTCTGTTCACAAAATAATGCTATTCAACACAAATCCGAGTGATGCACGATGAACGATGAGAATATCACGGTACATGGTAACATGCTACATATCAAACTAATGCACTATTTGCAAAGAATTTAATGTACACATTCCAACACCTAATGCCATTTTATAAGCACATTCAACTCGGTTTTCCAAAAGCCACATTGTAGCTCTACAAACCCAAAAGTCAAATTGTAGTTCTACAAAACAAACAGTCATTCTTTAATCACGTATGCATCACCGTATCTCTCGTTATACTATTAAATACCGCATCGGACAAATATGTTTAGTATGCCCATTTATTAAAGTTACACGACTAATCATCGAGCACGAATGTGCATCGTATTTTTTTCTGATCATATTCAGTTGGACAATGCATACCAATAAGTACTCAAGGGCGTTTCGTGATCTCATGAGTGATTGTGTGCTGTTTCGTTTAATTACCTCATCAAGAGCAAACGAGTTCACAACACGCAGCGGAGCGTTAAAAGCATTCGAGAAAACCTACCTCTTGATACCCTCAGCGATCATGGACTTGAGATCCTTCATCTGATTGGTTTTCTGCTTGTCTTCGAATATGTTCAATAGAAAAGCCATCATATCTGCGACATCGAACATTCCAATGTAGTTCTGAGTTCGATCGCTCCATATGGGTGCACTCAAAATCTGTACCAAAGCGTGTGAAACCCAAGTTGGCGCTGTGAGTGGAATGCTGGACTGTCCTGATTGTTACTCATAATTTTAATCAGAATCAGAATATATCCGAAGTTTCATGACCATTGTTCTCGAGCAAACTCGATCAATGTGAGACATAATCCGTACCGACAATAATATATTCATACATGTGCATGAACGCCTACGGCCCACACTTTATGCCACCAATCAATTCGGCCAATCCTTACGCGCTGAAAAAATGTAACCCCGGTATATCGCAAGTCCTAAACTAATTTCTCAAAGTATCAGAATGTGCAATTTTTCTGTGCAACAGATTGCAATGAACATTCAGTGTCCTAGAATTTGAACTGGTATATATACATCTATTTATATATATATACATCGAAATATATATATATAAATACATATATATACACAAATAA
>LUCW03000359.1:0-12500 GCA_001586965.3 Sphaeroforma sirkka | reverse complement strand
TATGCGTGATGAAGTCGTACCGTGGGGTCTCTCTGGCATTTGCTTCTGTGCCCTTCATACTTCATTTGTTATCTCGACAACTCGAAACCGTATACTAGGAGTACGCTCAAAAAAAAATGCACATCGCAAGGGTTCGATCATTCATTTCATAAATGACATACGCGGTGAATGTTTTCTTTTTATGATTGGACATTGTCATTCAGTCCAGCATAACTATAATCACTTTCTAGTATTTTTCTTACCTAAAATATGATCATGCATTCTTAAATACTATTGCCTTGACTACGCCCTGCGTGAAGTACCATTTGCCTGCATACGCTAACACTGTAACACCTTTGCCACTCCCAGCGGTCAGCCTTCCGTCGCTTTCTCCAGAAAGGCTTCCATTTTCTAGTACAGTTCCTCGGTGGTGTCAAGGGAATCCACGATACACAGTGTGGGTTCAAGCTGTTCACCCGCAAATCGGCAGCCGATGTGACCCGTGTGCTTCATTTGGAGCGTTGGTGTTTTGATGTGGAGGCCCTGTACATTGGACAATGTCTGAATATGCCCCTGGAAGAGGTATGTGGTCGTGTGGTCGTTTGGAGCTGTTTTTTTTTTGGTCCTTGAATGATTGGTACTGTCACCACAAGTGTGGATGTAGTCAGTATCGGGTATTCGCTTTATCTTAGAACAGCTGTACGGAGGACATCAGTTACCAGTACAAGCCCAAGCACACTGTTATGTTCACGGATACAGAATCAACCCACTAATTGCGAATCTATGCACCAGGTCGCCGTCAATTGGCAAGAGATCGATGGGTCTAAACTCGATCCTACGCAGGCTATGATTGAGATGTTCAAGGACTTGGTGACAATCAAAACATACTACACTCTGGGCATCTGGTCCATCCCAAAAGAGACCCTCGCCCATAAGCGCAAAGTAGAATAGTCCCAGGTATCAATAGCATATATTAACCATAGAATACGCAAGGAATGTGACATTTCGATCCCTCAATCGTGCGTGCACTTATTAGTTATAAATCTAAAAAGGGTGAATTAAAGTCATTTTTCTGTCACGTATATATATCCCCGTATACGCCTCCACAGTAACAACTACGCGCCATCGGGCTTTCACCCCTTTATATTGAGTGCTTCGAGCATACTGCCCGCTATACGCTTGCTGGTGCGCATGCAAGCCATTTCTATTCGCATGTCCTCTATCAACAGAACGATCTAGTATCTTGGAACCAGGCCTAAGGGTTGTTTGCTCCAGTGTTGTTCATAAAAAATACACAGTTTCCACTGCCTCAGGCATTTTGGGATGCAAGAGATTGTCATAGTTCGAGACTTGATGCAAAGTTCTCTTCCCGTCCTTCATATTATCCTATATCGTCACACCGATACTATATATCAGCGCACCTCCTTCTATTCACATGCCACTACTACTGCCCTCGTACTTTGGCTCCAGGGCTTGTGCATCTCGCTTAGCCTTGAGAGGGTTCATGTATTCTTTATATCTTGCTCTGGCCTCCTTCTGCTCTGCTTTACTCAATCGCCTGCCATCTGTACCGTATTTCCAGTGCCCGCTTTGGTAATCGGCTCCGGTAGTTTCTCGTTCAATAAACTCGAACCACCGCACATAATGATAGTGGCCACCGTGTTGACCTTGAATCCATTGTTTAGTTTGACACTGCGATAGAAGAATAACGTGGATAAGGACAAAAGACAGCTGCAGGACAATTCTCGTTGGGAGTCCTATGAGGGCTCGTAGGCTCGTACACAGGTAAATAACAATCAATTCTCTGTAAGATAAACTAGAAAGTTCAACTATGTACCAGGTGGACGCTAATGTTTTCTTGTGTGAAGGGGGAGAGTACTCCACAAGGAAGGGATTCCCAAATATCTGTAGATTTCCAAGTGTGGAACATTTTCTTGCAAGGTTCCAGTACAGCCTCCATGAAGACATCAAACTGCGGTCGCAGATTTCTGCGGTCCAGCATCGCAGCCAAATAGTCAGACGGCGCTTTCCCTAAGGGCAGATAACGATTTATGGATTTTAAAAAGCCTGCCTTGATGAACATTTCATAAGGTAGAGAGGACACCACGGATATCAACAGTCATAACTGGGTTTGTAGAAGGCCGCAATCGAATCGCTCTTGTGGGAAGGATTTTTATAGTCCTATTTCTCAAAAGATCACGAGCCAGCATGCACGAATTGGCAATACTTCAGCTAGTAGACTAACGCTTATACCCGAAAAATAGGTGCGGCACATTGAATCGTCGTTCTCGAATTTATCACTTAGGATAAAGTGGATTGTTTGTACAAGCAGATGCAAAGGTGCCACAGTGTGCGCATTCGTAAAAATTGTTGTACTCGCACACACACTTTAATTCAGCAGGAGGTCGTGATGATAACATACTTCGAATGCGTGACGCGAACCCGTTGCACTTCATAGCTTTAACCCCCAACGGTAGATACTTCTTCTTCCCTAGCTTATATCTTGGACATGAAAACACAGCCAGTCAACACTTACTCTCAAAAACAGCTGCGTAATACTGCAGCATAATAAGCTGCACATTTAAACGAGTGCAAACCGAAAATAGGCATGTGCATTTATACTTATGTATATTCATGTATACATTTGTATATATTATATATATATAGATATATAGGTTAGATATACACATACATATATATATATATATACATATTTTATAGTATATATATATATATATACATATATATATAGTAGTTACGATTTTCTTGGTACACAGATATTCCAGCTGTAGACGTATATACATGCGGTTACGTATTGCGTGTCGCAGGTATTGACGCATTCCTAGACGTTTGTTTGTTCTGGTTATGAAGGAGGTACTCAATCGGCCACGGTGTCCATCTGCCAATTGTCGACAGATGCGGGTTGCTCTGGTATGATATACTTATTTATATATACATATAAGAATATATGTATATATATATATAAACACACACATATGTATATGCATGCATGTATATATATATATATATATATATATATATATATATATATATATATATATATATATATATATATATATATATATATATATATATACACACACCCACACACACATATATATATATATATATATATATATATATATATAAACACGTATATATATATATATGTGTGTGTGTGTGTGCGAGTGTGTATCTATATTCTCATTAATAAGATTGCCAGTTACAATTCAAAGGTTTCAAATCGACCAATCTTTCCCATTAAGCAAACCTACTGGAACCACGAGTTTTCTTGATTTTTGACCTTACCCGATTCTTTCTAGATCTTTCAAACTGGTCTCAGAATCATCCGCACCGTCGAACATGTCCTCCAAGCTTTCATTCGAAGAATCCACGTTGAGAGCTCCGGTACCATCTTCGAGTTTACTTTTCTTGCCGAATATCCCCATATTTTTAGTCTGCTTTAACGTTTCAGACGTAAACACTTACAGTTTACATGCAACTGGGCGCAGGTTATTTAAATTTTTATTACAATCCTACTTGACGCTTTGAAATGTATAAATATGTAAAAATATTTGTATTTATTATTACAACTTCACAGAGCGTAGAGCTATTTATGCATTTTTAACCCCGAATTCACAGTATGTATGCAAATGTAAATACAGAAATAAATACAACTGTTATCAAATATGTATGCATCCTTATTAGTGATGACTCATGACTCATGAGATGATGAGCAATGAGTCGGCATGACTCTCGACTCTCAAGTGATATGTAAAAATGTAAAGTGAAAAGTATATCATAAAGTGATGACTCATCAATAGTCAATCATATTTATGCATAAAATCTGCGGAATTTCAGAGGCATCTGTGGAAATTATTTATGATCCCTTGTTTTATATTGATTTTTGTTTTTTAAAAACAAACCAATAGTCCTTGTTAATTTGCAAAAATTCAATATTGTCCTCATGTCCTGTCCTTGGAGTCTTGGAGGCTTGGACTCTGGGTCCTGGGAGAGCCGGACGGGAGTTCTCTAATTGGACGGGTGTTCTCTCATTTATGACGTAGAAACTAGTAGATGGTATATAAATATAAAACACACGCACTAGCTGTATTCTTACGATCAGTTTATCATACGTACATCAAAGCCCTTGCAGTTGTATACTATGTGTGGAGCACTATTGCGTATAGTAATTCTATTTAGATATATCGTTAGCCTGGCTTTCTATCTGGTCCCTTCCCGCATAGACTTGAATTATGTACTCTGACCAAAGATTGTATTAACTATATAAATACTCTATACGTCTCTGTCATCCCTACTCAAGAATGAGATACAACGATGCCTACAGGAGCCATGACTCATGAGCCATGGCTCATGATGGAACACATAAGTGACCGATACTTTTGGTTTTCAAGGCATTTCTGATAGTAACACACACCAATAATATATAGTCGAAAACTCGCAAATTCTCCACGGACCACTGGAAATTGTCAGTCGAACAGCCATTTTAAAAGAAATAAAAGCAATTCTCTCTGATAGGGAAAAATATCATTTGCCCCGAATTGTCTTTGACCGCAACACTATCCAAAGGGCCGTGAATTCTCACAATATTAATGAATAACTTCAAGGGTCACTAGAGTCTGGACTCTAACCTCTGAACTTTGAAATGGAGAATGTCACTCTAATCTAGTGACTAACTGACTATGTATGTAATGTTCCACTGGGTTATATTCAAGGTGTGTACATTGTGTACCGAATAGGTAGCAAGGCTGACAGTGTTAGATATGTGTCACATCAACGAAAGGTCAGGAGGTGCCACATGTCAGGTCATGTGAGACAGAAGATTGAAAAGAAGCCACGAGGTGAGGCCGCATAGTGTTACAGGAGAAAGAGAAGAGATAGTGAGCCAAATAAAAACTCCCGACAATGAAGACACAAGGAGTGGATGATGAAAAATTCACCAGACAGACACACTTTCCAATTTTAATACACTTGCCAGTGGTATTCTGTGAGATGGTTCCAGAAAAAGCATTGATTTGGTCCACCACGAAAGAAGCGGAAGGATGCCAAATAGGGTATTGGTAGCAGTAGCCAAACATGTGTAGATGTGAGTGTTGGGGGCATTAATTCCCGAATCCACAATTAAAGTTAATTTTTATCTTCAATGTCAATCACTTAAAAAAATACATCATTCAAAACCAGTGCATATCAGAAAATCATTCAGTAATCGATGCCGGAATACCTCATACGGTCGCCGATCATAACTAATTATAAAAGACTTCGGTCGCCAATGGATGGTTAAACACAAAATTTACACAGCTCATCAAGTACACCCTGGCCGAGTAAATATGACCAAATGTCCGACTATTCCGCGAAAGTAAAGTCTGACTTGGCGCTACCAATGTTAAAGTGCCCGTATACGCAGCTGTGACTATTGATGTTGCAGCCGTTACTTGCAACACCAAGTTGGCTGACAAGACCAAGAGTTTCTTTTCTGTCGCGCTCATGATTGATGGAATTGGCTTTGAAGTTAAGCGTGCGCACGTTGAGGATGTCATTCACTCTGTTTTGTATGTTCTACTTGGTTTGCTTGTCTCCCGCGACCTGTCTGAGAAATGACACAAGTATATTGGATATAGTAGTGGATCCCGCGGTTTTCAAATTTTTAACTATAAACTTGGAAGTCTGCAATATGGTAAGTTTCTCACATGAGTAGTCTGAAACTACCGCATAGAAAGAATACACTAACGATGTCAATGAACATGCAGCCTCTGCTGCTATAAAGTATATTTCATACTAGTATGCGAATTATTCTTCGCTTTGATGCTGTTTTTATATATATATATATATATATATATATATTATTTAAACAATTGAATACCTTGTTGTCTGCGGATCATTATTTCCAATATAAAGTGGCTCAATCCTGGTCGTGTTATTATAGCGATATCGTCAAGGCATAGCTTCATTGAGGTCTACTATGCCTGCACAAAATTACAAGTGCATCTGTTGCCAATAAAAAACTCTGGTGATAGGCGTAGACGGAACTAGGATTACTTTCTGAAAACTGGGTGCTACAAAAAGGCTTGAAGATACAAAAAAACAAGTTTACGCAAAAAAATGCCCCCTAAGGTAGTACAGACGCGCAACACGCTACCATTTGATCTGGTCTACATTACCAGCCAGTTATTTTCCTGGACTACGACTGTATGTCCCCCCTACACCGACGATGAATTTGCAATAAAATGTAAGAGTTTGCAGTGATATTAAAATTAAGTGTACACCAGCTAAATTTATTTGGATATGAAGTGTGGTCCGTGCAATCTGACAATGACATCGATATATTCAGTACTCATACAACTGCCAACATACTGTGACCTATGCTGTGTTACCGAGTTAGACTTCTCGCGTCAAAAATATTCCAACATACACTTTGCAAAATGTATAACGGTCATATGTAACAAATATTTTATTCATGACGGCATCTCATAATCCGCAAGCTAACGCATACGCGTTTACAGCAAAAGAGCAGTACCCCCGAACTGCATCTCAATTGGCAATTGGTAATGCCAAAGTCTTCCACACTTAAAATTCTTTGCCACCTTCACTACTACTTCGTTCGCGAACCAAACTTTTTCACCCGCACAAAATGAAAGTTTTTTAGCTGACTAATGTCGAACGAACTGACAATGGGGTTGCCCGCTGTCTCCATGCAGATAGTATAGTCAACCCACTTCAATCTGCTATTGAGCCGCCTGTTCGAGCAAGAATCGAAGGTAGAAGTATGTTTAGATTTATACTGTAGATTTTTAAACAGACGAGTACAAGTTACGAGCAAAATTAGAAAATTGTTGACTGTGACCGTTACTAGTCTAGCGATCGACAGTCAACCGTCTGTATAAAACAATTCGCACGAGAAACAAGACGCGCTTCATGCGTGAACGCAAATATATCATAGAATACAACAATACACATCGTATGTTACAACTGTACATGGAAAAGGAAAAACAATTCTCTCAATTGAATCACACAATCACTCTGACACGTACATATTAGCGTTAGCCAAACTGAACAGCATATCCAGATGCTGTCGCCCGTACTCGGTATTGACGTCCGGGAGCTGGTCTCTCTTGCGCCGGGAGCGCTTACTTCTGCCCACAGCTTTCTTGCTATCCTCAGTTTCTCTGACAATCTGGCACCTGATGGTTCCGTCATTGTTAAGCACGTAGGTACCCACAACCACGCCGTTCTCATCGTTGTTTGCCCATTGCCTGTAAGGACGTACGTGAGAAGTTCAGAATCGATAAAGTTTGAGGCAACAGACACCTCACTATACACCGAGTACGCAAACACTCCCATTCAGAGAGATAAAGGTAACGAGTTGACAAAGGTACATACCTACCACCACCTAGTTTAAGGATGAAGTGCATGGGATCCGTAGGCGTAGTGGCCGTCAGCACCTTGCCGTCCGACGAAAACCGGATATACCGATAGTGCTCAATGATGTGAACTGGTGCGTAGAAATTGGACATATCACGCTCACCCGCCCGTATATATGACTCTTTACTGTAATGAAGTCGTCAGTGAGAGTCGTTAGTTCCCACTCGCTGGTGGATATACATATACGTGTGTATATACATATACCGTCGAAATAGTATAAAAATTGGGAGATCGTGTGCCTCTAGTTTCACGACTGCAAGGTGTATCCGTAATATTTTCAAACGAGAAGAATGGCATTGAATTTGAGTGGGCCATACAGCTGTGCAACCACATTTGGGCTTCTGCACTTCCTGTCGTACCTGACATATACTCCATCCAGCCTAGGGCGAGGTCGGTTGATGTACATCTGTCGCCAGAATTCAGCTGCTGCAATACCTTTCTGCAAAATGGAATGAATACACAATCACGTCACGACCTTATTTCAGCGGGCAATAGAAGATACGAACATGTAACGTAAATCGATGAACTCTTTGCCCTAAGCAATTGCAATACAAAACTCTCGAAATATAGAAGTCACTGCGAGTCATTTAAATATTGTAACAGCGACAAAGTAAACCAAGGATGTTCCATACCGTTTCAGGTGGGCGGGGTAATTCGTTCCACACCCTCTCGCACACTTTCATCCATAGAGCAGGGTCTCGAGCTTTGAGATACAGGTAACGGCACGTGCTTCCTAGTTGTTCAATACTTGCCATATCCAGATCTGGTATGGCTATGTGACCCACAATCTTAGCGATGATCTGGATGCATCGCACAAACAGTTTAGAGGAAAGAGGGGGAGGAAGTTACTTCCAATCAGGATTATCCATGGCAGCAGGGCCATCATTTAAAAACACGTGTAGCAAAATACATTATAATAAATCATGATACAGTGAGGCACTGAACGTCTCCCCTCCTCCATGCCTTGAAACCCCCGGGTTTGAAACACTGAAGAATCAAGTGTTAAAAATATATGGACGTGCCAAACACCAATTCGATAAGTAGTACTTGGCTACACACAAAATATCTCGAAACTTGACAGAGAAAAATCATCCCTCACCTACGTAGACTGTGGCTCGAATCCGGTGCAATATAGTTCACATAAATACGACTCTGATCTACGCATTGCATCTGACAGGTCGCTAATGAATTGCGTAGAAGCTTTGGATGACGTCTACGAATGCGTTTTGTCAAAAAAATATTATTCTCGTATTGCTACCCTGATCCAAGGTTAAATATTTACATAGACCGCACACGATTTATCAGCATCTCAAAACATTTCGCTATATATATATACCTACAATGACGCAGAAACTTATTATATCACACACAAGTGCCGGCGTATACATTGACATCTACTTAATTTGTGGACATCTACAATGTACAGGTCGTGAATTGTAGACTGACATACACAACATACCTCTGATGGTAGCGCCGAGAAATGTATCTGATCCATATCATGCGTTGTGTAAGTGATTCTTGTCCTCGTCCCACTTTTACGCACTACTGGCGTAGTTTCCTCCATAGCGCCATTAATCCCACTGACACTGGTCACGCTATCTCCGGAGCCCTTCCCTTGCTCTTTAACATCATCCTGCACGTGTGCGTTGATTTCTGTATCACCTTTTATGAGCACATCACTTCTGTGCTCGTGCTCAAGCGTACGTTCAAGATCATTGGTCGTGTTCTGAGTGGGCGAATCAAGTCCATCGTCTGAAGGCTCGAAGTGATCGTCAGGAAGTGGTGCCCATGAAGGCCGTATTTCCGGATGGCGTGCTTGGATACGACTGAATAAGGACATACTCGTACTCGTACTCGTACTCCCATCAGCTGGTGGTGACGGTACAGGCATACACGCAAAATCGTGAGAAAGGTGTAAAAGGTAGGTATGACCGCAGCCACTTGGGTTTGCGCTGTGCAAGGTATTTTGTAATTCTTAAGCGAATGCAGATATATCAATTGGCCGGCGGTATGCAGTAAGCCGGACGGGGTTGACAAATTAAGAACAATAGAAATTTACAGTGCTTATGCCGAAGCTGTGTCATATGGACTCAAAGATCAGAAACCTCGATCCTACATACAATTGGCGCGACACTGCCAAACGAGATCAACAATCAGCAACTCCGCTTCGTTATTAACAATTTTGTATGCACTCAAAGACAGGACCAATGGGAAGCAACAAAGGTCAAACACAAGATAGCGGCTTACCCGAAGCTTCTACTATCTCCTCCCCTGTGGTTTCGCCGTTAGCAAGCTGAGCGGCTTTTACAGTAGTATCCTTTTGGTCCGCTTGTATTGTCTGCGAAGCTGATGGCTGGCCCTGTGTAACTACGCCGCCTAGATAGGTATGACGTATAGAAATCCGATATCAGCACAATAAGCGCTGACATGCGGAATAGCCACTCAAAGGGCACTCGGTATCGGAACCGTTTAACGGTCTGCTAGAATTTTCATGTTCCCTTAAAAGTTTGTCTTCATAGCTCACCCACGAATGACAGACGACTTCCAGCATATCAAATCTGTCTGTAATGAATCTCGAACATTTTACATGAACCGCAAAGGAAGAGTGAACCATGTTGATGATTACCATGTGCCTCAAGTACAAACAATATGTCTCCTAAGACTAAAATAATGTGATCAACGTAAGCTGTCTTGAACAACTGAATGTTGATTTTCATTACTAGACGCAAAAAGCATCCACTTCCAATTTGGCCACAAATACACGTGTATTTGTCTCATATCGGGGTATGCTGTGTACAGTGTTATTATGCACACTAACATAAAAAGATCCGACGAGTACATACCGTCCACCTCCCGGCGCTTTTTGTCGCTCAGGGCGAGATCTTCGGTAGCCAATGTGATATTAGTGACAGCGGATTCGCCTTCATCGACGGAATTGTGGCTGTTTACATGGCCGCGGGTCTGGGTCAGTGAATGAGCCTGTGACTCTCTGCGTGCCCGCGCTTGTGTACCTAGATGATCGACACAAAGAAGAGAAAATCGGATATAATATGAGACTACAGCTGTGAGGGAGGCTTTCTTGCAGATCGCTAGCCTGTTTTCACTAATGTTATTACGTGAAGCAGGGTAGGCCTTTAAAATGGACTATCAGCTCCTTCATCCTACGTCAGGTGTACAAAACCAACGACTTCTGTACTGAGGTAGACTCAGGCAGCTTGCAACCAAGCATGTATACCTTCCACCCTACCGACAGATATATTCCCGGAATGGGGTGTTAGACTGTTTATACATACTATTTTCATGTTGTTCGTCATGGCCATCCCAACCAAGCGCAGCGACTGCTCCCAGATCCACGCCTTGGCGCTGTGCGCTCTCATGTGCCTCTGATGTGTTTGGGTCAGGTAGCTCTAGCGTACCCTTACCTACAATTAAACAGTATACTGGGTGAAACCGCTGAGCTTGACTAATGGTTCCGTGTAGATGGAAAGATACATATTCAAGCTGCGAAGTACCATTGTGGAGTATCAGAAAACAGTGGACGTTCGAAATTGACGTACTCCTGACAATGTGCACCGATTTAAATTTTGAGGCACGATATGGAAGACCAACCACATAATGTCAAGATTGGCTTAAAATTATTCATTCACAAGCACTATCTATTTATGCGCTCATATATTGGCGAATCGTACTCAAATCAACAACCAAGTATATCACAATAAATGGATTTATATTTATGAGCACGGGGTGATTACCATCCAATAGGGGTATTTGCAGTAAGTACTCGAGTGTACCTTTCGCGGCGGCCCAATACAGCCTATCAACATCTGAATTCAAATCGAATGCACGCCGATAGAGCAGGAACGCGTCATTTAGCTTCCCTATCCGTTCGTTCTCTATAGCATCTACGTACAGCTGAAGTGCAAGTTCTGCTTGGCCCGATGACGTACGGGGCCTAGGTGCTGTGTGTGTCAATAGCAGAATATGAGAATAATTCTACGTCTATCGCTTCTGATAAGACTAATATGTATTTCGTTCAAAAATTCCAGCTACTCCGGCCTGATGAAGGAGAGTACCATACTTTACTCAAATGCGAGAAGCGACCTGGATGAGACACGCACAAGCAACTGTCCTTAATTCAGCCGCAAATATAGATGAACAAGATTCGGATGTAAGAATTTGATGCGATCAACACGACAGTGTTTTGTCAGAATTAACACAACGCAGTTATGCTAGCTATTCGATAGAACAGATGCAAATCCGCTACAAACTACACTGTGAAAGAGATGCAATAGCACACCTCTCAGACGATCTGACGCGCTCATCCAATTTACTTCTTCATGTCTCTCAGGCTCTAAGTCTCCAGTGACGCCCGCATGAGAAGACTCTATGAATTGTTTAGAATCGTTGGCGAAACGAAAGAACAATGAACCACTGATAATACCAGGCAAGGCACACCCTTCTGCCTTAGCTGCAAACAGCCGAACACTGCCCATAAATGCTGTTATTGGCCATGGGCGTGATAAACTCAGCGTAGTAAAAGGTCACGAATAAACAAAGTGAGGGCAGTCGAGCTTCCACGCATCATCCACTATATGCTATCGTCTTCATTTTGCAAAACACATGCAACAAACATTGCTCGACCAGTCTTGCAAATACATTTCTGGTTCGATACTTGTGCTTTGCTGCAGCTTCGCTAAACTTAGTGTGAAGACACACCTTCGAGATGCCCTGCATCCGAACGTGCCTCCTTTTTTGCTTTGCCTTTGCTATTCTTACTGTCGTGGCCATGCTCGCGGTGCTCCAGTATGTCATGTCGCCAATTTTCTCGAAAAGCTTCCAAGTCATTTTCGAGGGCGGCAGTCTCATTGGTATGTTGACTGGAACAATTGCGCAAAAGTGACTAAGTGGTCTATACTTCGGTGTATACATCGATCGTCATTTCAAGCGAATATGGATATATAGGATGAACCAGCATATCATACAAAACTGCATTACTTTGAAATAAACGAGTACTAACGATCAGAACTACAATAGATCCAATTTGCGGCAAAAACAGTGAACCAAAAAAGGCCTATATCACC
>LUCW03000358.1:7500-37319 GCA_001586965.3 Sphaeroforma sirkka | reverse complement strand
GCAAACTTGGCAATAATGTCATGCCAGCGGCTCACCAACTGTGAATCAGGGTTCATATCTTTAAGTATGTTAAAGACTTTTGATCACAGGCGACAGTAAAGTAACTTCCATAAAGGTAGTCTTTAAACTGTCTTAGCGCAGTAACTATAGCAAGGGAGCTCTTGTTTAACGGTAGGTAATTCCGTTGACTCTTATTATAACTCTTGCTAAAGAATTGTATGTAGCGCGGTTTACCATTTATCGTTTGGTAAACACTCCACCTACCGCTCGATCTGAAGCGTCGGTTGCTACTTGGAATGGGACACCATCCACAGGGTACTGCATGATGGGTGCGTCCATTACTTTACTTTTGACTAGTTTAAATGCATCATCACATTCTTTAGTCCAAAGCTTTCCCAAAGGTCCTTTGTGCAGCCGTAGGTGACTGAAAGGCTTTTTAAGTAATGAAAAAGATGCGGTACCGAATCCGAGAAGAAGTTAACAACCCCACACAGAGTTCACATCTCTTCCAGTAATTGGTGTTGATAAATCAACAGAAACTGTTTCTTGCCAGGATCAATTTCTACCCCTGCTGCAGATGCTTTGTAACCAAGTAAGTGTATAGTATCTTTAGCAAAAGAACACTTGTCTTCGTTAATCTTAAGTTTAGCATGATTAAGTCGCTTTAAGACTTCTTTAACGAGTTTAGCATGTTCATGTGCTGTCTTTGTAAAGATAACTATATCATCTAAATAGACTGATACGTTATACGACAGGTCCGCAAATAGTTCCATCATAACTTGTTGGAAGAAAGAAGGTAACATGTGTAAGCCTTCAGGTGCACCTTTAAACTGGTACTTCTTACCTTGCCAAGTAAAGGAAAAGTATTTCCTATGAGGCTCATATATCTGTAGTTGATGGAATGCAGCTTTTAAGTCTATCTTGGAAAGATAGTCGCACCTCCATTTTGCGTAGTATCTCGCTTATCTTAGGTAAGGGAAAACTATGTTGCGGAATTAGTTTGTTGATTGGCGA
The DNA here is from genome assembly GCA_001586965.3 of Sphaeroforma sirkka. Lineage (NCBI taxonomy): Eukaryota > Ichthyosporea > Ichthyophonida > Sphaeroforma > Sphaeroforma sirkka. The sequence goes on along the minus strand of LUCW03000358.1, from coordinate 36,305 downwards.
CAGGTCTAGTAGTACTCTTGTTTTACTAAACGTTCCATCAGATTTATATTGATCGACCGCTAAGAGAGCTAAGTTAACTGGGGTTGCATCATAATTGATTTCAATTAGACCCTGTTTTAACCAATCTTCGATTTGGGTTTTGACAACGTCTTTGTGTCTCCAACTCACGTAGTTATGTGAAGGACACTTTAACTTAGAGAAGTCGACGTTTGTTTAGTCAAGTCTAACGTACCCATTAGAGAACTTAAACATACACCAGTCAGTTATTGCAATCTTCCTGTTTTGTATAATTAAGTCCATAATTATATCGGTGAAGTGCGGAATCATATCCTTTGCTTCACCTTCCGGAGGTTTAGGTATTTTTAACATATTATCATCTGACTGATCTTTATTCGGGTCTAGCGCAGACCAGTGAGTGTTGTACCTAAACTGAGAAGATCAGTCATACCTATAATTAAATCGTATTTCTGAGACATGTCAGTAACGATTAGGTGAGTCTTCACTTCTCTCTCTATCTGACAGCATTATGTGTGCATAGTCAATGGCTTGTTCGCAAGTAGTAACTTTGCCATTTCCCAAGATTAAATCAGTTGTTTCGTTATGGACAGCCATATCTGTAGCGTAGGCTACTCGGTGTGAGATAGCAGAGACTTCAGCCCCTGGATCATATAGTGCCATAACTTTTTCTCCATTTACGAAAACTGCTTGAAAGATACGTTCATTTCCTTTGGTATGGATTTTATTGAACATTTTCTTATAATCTTGCTCTAGTGCACACATATGGTACTGTCAGTGCTTAACTTGGACGTCCGGTAAGTCCTTGCAATCCTCTTTTGTGCCAACCGTTAGTACCCTTGCAAGTAGCACACTCTTTCATATAGTGTCCAAAATCTGGCTTGCCTGGTGCACACTTAACAGGGTCGTGTCTACCATTCCACTTGCCATTACGTTTTGTGAGGTTGTAACCACACTTCTTGCAAGGCGCTCTCACCTTCTTTTCACCTTTCGGTTCTGGTAGAAGTAGAGCCAGTACCCCCCTCCAGTAGTAGTGCGAGGTTTCTTAGTACTACGCGCAGTATTAGTCTCTACTGCGTTTCGCTTAGTGGGCTGGGTGTAGCTCGTGGTACTAAGTACTCTAGTAGAGGAATTGGTATGCTTGTGAACTATCTTCTCAAAGACAGACCAAGGCATAGATCGCAAATCACCATAGGCGATGATGTCATCATTGACTTGCAAGTAGCACACTCTTTCATATAGTGTCCAAAATCTGGCTTGCCTGGTGCACACTTAACAGGGTCGTGTCTACCATTCCACTTGCCATTACGTTTTGTGAGGTTGTAACCACACTTCTTGCAAGGCGCTCTCACCTTCTTTTCACCTTTCGGTTCGGTAGAAGTAGAGCCAGTACCCCTCCAGTAGTAGTGCGAGGTTTCTTAGTACTACGCGCAGTATTAGTCTCTACTGCGTTTCGCTTAGTGGGCTGGGTGTAGCTCGTGGTACTAAGTACTCTAGTAGAGGAATTGGTATGTTTGTGAACTATCTTCTCAAAGACAGACCAAGGCATAGATCGCAAATCACCATAGGCGATGATGTCATCATTGACTTTCTTAAAGAGGTTAGCTCCCAGAGTCTCCATCATCTGACAAATTAATAAATATTCGCCAGTATAGGTACGACCACCCATCCGAGTATTCATATGTGTCATATGAGCTAGAGCACCTCGAATAGTGGTATTGTTCGCAAAGAACTTGCGAGACTCTAGAAGTTCACGGTCACGTGCATCTTCAAAAAAAAGGTGTTAAGTATATTATCACGCAACTGGTGCCAGGGTAGGGGCTTTCCAGTTGGGCTCATGAGCCTTCAAGATAGTTCGCCATTCACCTGGCTCACAGAAATGAATAAAGGCATTCATCATCTGCTTATCCTTAAGGCTGGCAGACTCCTTAAGTTGGTCGAAGGCCTTCAGTGTCTCCACTGTACTCTCATTAGTAGAGAAATCGACCTCAGCCTGCGCGTTACCTAGCTGCTTTATAAAGCTTGGTTCTAAGTGTTCACGAGGCTCATGTTCAGTGCTACGGGCTGCTAGTGCCAAGATGGTGTCTATTTCCTTTCTCTTGTTATCGATTAGATAGCGAATGTTATCCGCTTTCCTATCGTCAAGGTCAGAGTCATTCAATAGACGGTCCTCAAGGACTTGCATACCAGAGCGTAATAGCCTGAGACGAGTATGTCTGGTTCTCACTTCCTCATCCTCAGGATTAGAGCGGGAACTCTCTAACGGGGTACTGGTGTAGCGATTGCCAAAATCGTGATTGCCAGGGTTAGTTGGCAAATGAGGGTCGATATTACGAGGATGGTAAGCCTCATCGAGTTCCATACGATCATATCCTCTGACAGGGTTAGGTTTGTCAAGAGGATGGTCAATGGTAGCATCAGAGCTATAGAGATTAAATTTTGAAATATTTTCTCTCCCTCCAGTGGTAACTGGCTTAGTGGTAAACATACTGGCTGGTAAACCAGTAAGTCTCGGGTTCGAAACTGGGCCCGAATTTTTCTTCTTCTTCGGTATAGGAAGAATATCAGCCAAGTGGGACACGATAGAGGGGTCCGCAACTGTTGCTGCCGCTAGCTCCTTCAAGAGCGCTTCAGTGCGGTTCAATTGGCGTCGAGATTGAGAGGATCCAACCACTCGTTGTCGAGTTACGGCGTCCTCAGCTTCGGCCCCAAGATTTGAGCTGAATGGAATGGCTTCTCCATCGATAGCGAAACCGAAATTTTCGGACAGGTCCAATACTTCCTTTTCACTCCGGATTTGTGCTGGAGTGTCCTTTAGATGTGGAGTTATAATGCCCCCGACATTCGTATCCACGAATTTTCCAGCCTTTCGACGTTTATCCCCAATATTTGACGGCACGTGGTCAGGGGGCAAGCTGGGGTCCTGAGCTTCACTCCTAGGTGATACACGGACGCTGGCGAGCCTTTCCGCGGTAGTAGATACCTCTTCTTCCAAGGCTTTAGGATCCGACGAGTCATCCTCAGAATAATCCTCTGTACCAACCTCAGAATTTGCTTCCCCAACAGTTTCCTCGGCAGGCTCAACTCCAGACAGGCTAGGTGTTTCCACAGGGACCTCAGGAACCTCGGCAGGCTTAGCAGGCTTAGAGCTAGCGGCTCCCTTGCCTTTAGAAGTACCCTTAGCCATAGTATTTGCTGGATAGTAAATCGATGTCAGACAGTCTAGAAGCAGTACACTACTGTAACTACTAAACAACTGAAAAATATGTAAACTTCGATGGAAATTACTAGGTTTCAAACTATAATAAACTAAAATACAATTTAGTCAGTTAGGATTTAGCAGTGGTAGCTTGTGTAAGAATGATCGGGATTGCCTCTTGTTAAGAGCCTAAATATCCTCGATCACACAGGGCGTACCTCTAGCTGTTCTTTATTGAATAATTTTCACTAGAAGTACTAAGTGTTCATGACCACTTGCCTAATTTGTAAATAGACATAATAACGTAAGTCACGTTAATACATTAGCTGATATAAATAAAATTCCATCTGAAGAAAAGTTAAAAAAAGAAAAAGACTTATTGAATTTTGGAGATTGGCGGGAGGACCAAAATCTATTAGTAGTTCGGAGATTATAAAATTTAGTTTATAATATCCTACATCTACTAATGTCTCAAATAGGTACAAGTAGATGAGTCATACCAAATACTCAGGCTATTGGAGCCATCAAAGTGAATTTAGAACACTTTGGAAATATTGGAAAAAGAGCTTGTACTAAATTATTTAAAATACAAATAAAAACCAATGTATTATCTCAATTGATCTTGATATTTTAGACTGACCGGAGGCCGTATTTCTACACGAATACATACACGGTCACATTGCTCGACTACCGCACCGACGGCTGTCTCTGCCCTGTCTGCCCCGGTAGCCACAAGTTCACTACCAGCCACTTTACCTGCATCCAACAACTGATTCGACTCATCCTGGTAGGTACAAAACTGCCGCCCATTGGCCCTGACCTCCTTCAGCAATTACGGGAGTGCCACGACTTCCACGGTATCTGGACCCTCCAGAAACACCTTGGATCTTTTCTCCAGCATGTTGAAGAACCACCGTACCCTCACCCGTCCCTGACACATCAACAGATGTTCCCTATACCCCGGCTAATCACGTTGTTGAAGAACTACTTCCAAATTTCGGTTCAAACCAAATCATCGCGCTTGTTGGTTCCGCCTATGATACTTCCGATCCAGGCCAGCCAATACATACCGAATTCATCCGTGGTCTGGTGCGGCTTGGCTTACCCCCATTCTCGCTCCTCGACCGGATTATAACGGATAACCTGATCCTTCTCGGTATTTCATACTCTGCATTAACCCATTCCGCGGCACTACACGGCGCAGACCCGATCCGTACCCCAGAGGTTGGTACTGTACTTAGTAGGTCAGCAAGCGAATATATAAAACATTCGATAGTAACAGTGTTTTGTCAACACCGGCCCAGATTGACTCAACGCATATCTTCCATTGTCGACTCACTTGGCCAAAGCTTCAAACGGGAATTTACTGACCACTTCTTCCCATCAATCTTCCTGAACCACTACTGCGACTATGAGAGCCATACCATATGTTCATACATTGTAACATACATACTTGTCATTTTTGAAATAAAAAATATTATCCCTATATGCTTGATATTATCCTCCTATACCAGAAAGCGTGTAAGTAACGATCTAGCGATCATGTACAGCTGGAGGTACCACCTGGTGGGGACAAAGTACTGCAGACATGGACTTAGGACCGGACCAGAGGACCGGACCTAAGAGGATTTATTGAGGCTCAGACCTAGGAGGATCTACTATGGCCGACCAAAGGCTCAAACCTAAGAGCAGTAGACCCAGAGGCTCAGACCTAAGAGGAATTTATTGATGATCGGGCCGAGGACCGGGTTAGATAGTAGTATATAGTATAGAGGAATAGAGTGATGACTCACCGAGTGTCATCATTAATTAGTAACTAGGAGACCGGAATCTCAGATACGGAGATTTTCACAATCTGCCGTTGTTAGAGAAAATCTCGTCATACACAAAGACGTGATTAATAAAAACAGCAGGTGCGCCGTTCATATCGGCACTTCTGACTGAATTCATTTATTTTAGACTTTACACTCTTTATCAAGTGTCACTTGGTTTTGGCCACATTTTAAGTGACCGAACTACTGTATTTATTATACTACGTTCTTTAAAGGTTAGCTACCTAAGAAACGACTTAGTTTAACATTTTTTTTACAACAATGACGGGGCCCGAGACCAGACCGTCGCCTACGGTGGGCAAGCAAGCCGGTGCTCAACTGTTGAAACGACTGCTTGGAACAATTCGGCATTTGACCGAGCTATGCAATAAGGTGGAGACAGCATGTGCCAAGTCACCGGCACCCGGAGACGACGACATGGTGAGAACCCATTTGGAGTTGACTCGGCTGCAGTCTGAGGCCCAGTAGTCAATACAAACCTTGGATGGGATTAGCCGAGCCCCAGAATGGATGGTGTAAACTTCAATGGATATTTCTATGTTTTAAACTATGTTATACAAACTAAGATACAATTTAAGTCAGATAGGATTTAGCAGTGGTAGCTTGTGTAAGAATGATCGGGACTGCCTCTTGGTAAGAGCCTTAATATCCTCGACCACGCAGGACGTACCTCTAGCTGTTCTTTATTCTATAGTTTTCACTAGAAGTACTGAGTGTTCATAAACACATGCCTAATTTGTAGATAGACATTAGAACGTAAGTCAAGCTAATATAAATAAAGTTCCATCTAAAGAAAATATATAAAAAATAAAAAGACTTATTGGATTTTGGAGATTGGCGGGAGGACCAAAACCTGTAAGTAGTAGTTCAGAGATTTTAAAATTTACTTTATAATATCCTACATCTACTATCGTCTCAAATAGGTCCAAGTAAATGAGTCATACCAAATACTCAGGCTATTGGAGCCATCAAAGTGAATTTAGAACACTTTGGAAATATTGGAAAAAGAATTTGTATTAAATTATTTTAAATACAATTTAAAACCAATATGTTATCTCATTTGATCTTGATATTTGCGCCACTGAATGCCTGGCCACCGAATGTTGGGGCGGAAGACGCAAATGTTGGGGACGCCATAACTCGACAACGAGTGATTGGATCTTCCCAATCTCGACGCCATTTGAACCGCAAAGATGAGCTTTCGAAGGAGCTAGCCACTGCCGCAGTTTCTGACCCTTCGATCTTATCCGACGTGGTCAATATTCTTCCTATACCGAAAAAATAAATATTCCGAGCCGGGGTTCGAACCTGAGGTACTTTACCAAATAGCAGGGTTACCACTGAGCCAGTTACCGCAGTGAAGTGGATAAAACCTCATATTCTAATCTCTATAGCTCGGAAGCTACAATCAACCACCCTCTCGACAAACCTAACCTTGTCAGAGGCTATGATCGTATGGAGATCGATGAGGCTTACCACCCTCATAACATCGATCCTCATTTACCATCTAACCTTGATAATCACGACTTTGGTAATCGTTATACCAGTACCTCACTAGAGAGTACCCACTCTAGCACTGAAGACGAGGAAGTCAGAACCAGACATCAACGTCTCAGGCAATTACGTTCTGGTATGCAAGTCCTTAAGGACCGTCTATTGAATGACTCTTACCTTGACGATAAGAAAGCGGGTAACATTCGCTATCTAATCGATAACAAGAGAAAGGAGATAAACTCTATCTTGGCACTAGCAGCTCGTAGCACTGAGCGTGGACCACGTGAACGCTTCGAACCAAGCTTTATAAAGCAGCTAGGTGACGCGAAGGCTGAGGTCGATTTCTCTACTAATGAGAGTACAGTGGAGACACTGAAGGCCTTTGACCAAATGTTCTGCGGCGAACATATCAATAGTAAATGGATCCCGTTTTGATTGAGCGAGGTTAAACCATTTCTTATTAAGCATCCAATCGGTTGCTAATAACTCTATAACTGTTTTCTGGTAGTCAGGGACAAGTCGAGAGAGCATGTCAGGAAGGTGATTATGTATTCCTAGTATGTGTGTAATGTTAAAAAGCGAACTTAGCAATAATGTCATGCCAGCAGCTCACCAACTGTGAATCAGGGTTCATGTCTTTTAAATATGTTAAAGACTTTTGATCACAGGCGACAGTGAAGTAACTTCCATAAAGGTAGTCTTTAAACTGTCTTAGCGCAGTAACTACAGCAAGGATCTCTTGTTTAACGGTAGGGTAATTCCGTTGACTCTTATTATAACTCTTACTAAAGAATTGTATGTAACGTGGTTTACCATTTATCGTTTGGTATAGCACTCCACCTACCGCTCGATCTGAAACGTCGGTTGCTACTTGTAATGGGACGCCATCCACAGGGTATTGCATGATGGGTGCGTCCATTATTTTACTTTTGACTAGCTTGAATGCATCATCACATTCTTTAGTCCAGAGCTTTGACAAAGGTCCTTTGTGCAGCCGTAGGTAACTGAAAGGCTTTAAGTGATGAGAAAGATGAGGTACCGAATCTAAGAAGAAGTTAACAAACTCACACATAGAGTTCACATCTCTTCCAGTAATCGGTGTTGATAAATCCAACAGAAATTGTTTCTTTCCAGGATCAATTTCTACCCCTGCTGCAGATACCTTGTAACCAAGTAAGTGTATAGTATCTTTGGCAAAAGAACACTTGTCCTCGTTAATCTTAAGTTTGGCACGGTTTAGTCGCTTTGAGACTTTCTTAACGAGTTTAGTATGTTCATGTGCTGTCTTTGTAACGATAACTATATCATCTAAATATACTGATACGTTATTCAACAGGTCCGCAAATAGTTACATCATAACTTGTTGGAAGAAAGAAGATAACACGTGTAAGCCTTCAGGTGCACCTTAAACTGGTACATCTTACCTTGCCAAGTAAAACAAAAGTATTTCCTATACGGTTCATATATTTGTAATTGATGGAATGTAGCTTTTAAGTCTACCTTGGAAAGATAGTCGCACCTTTCATTTTGCGTAGTATCTCGCTTATCTTTGGTAAGGGAAAACTATGTTGCGGAATTAGTTTGTTGATTGGCGACAGGTCTAGTACTACTCTTGTTTTAATAAACGTTCCATCAGATTTAAATTGATCGACCGCCAAGAGAGCTAAGTTAACTGAGGTTGCATCATAATGAATTTCAATTAGACCCTGTTTTAACCAATCTTCAATTTGGGTTTTGACAACGTCTATGTCTCCAACTCACGTAGTTATGTGAAGGACACTTTAACTTAGAGAAGTCGACGTTTGTTAAGTCAAGCTTAACGTACTCGTTCGAGAACTTAAACATACACCAGTCAGTTATTGCAATCTTTCTGCTTTGTATAATTAAGTCCATAATTATATCGGTAAAGTGCGGAATCATATCTTTTGCTTCACCTTCCGGAGGTTTAGAAATCTTTAACATGTTATCATCTAACTGATCTTTATTTGGGTCTAGCCCATTAGGCAGACCAGTGAGAGTTATACCTAAACTGAGAAGATCAGTCATACCTATAATAAAATCGTATTTCTGAGACATGTCAGTAACGATTAGGTGAGTCTTCACTTCTCTTCTATCTGACAGCATTGTGTGTACATAGTCGATGGCTTCTTCGCAAGTGGTAACTTTGCCATTTCCCAAGATTAAATTAGTTGTTTCGTTATGGATAGCCATATCTGTAGCGTAGGCTACTCGGCGTGAGATAGCAGAGTCTTCAGCCCCTGGATCAAAAAGTGCTATAACTTTTTCTCCATTTACATAAACGGTTTGAAATATACGTTCATCTCCTTTGGTATAGATTTTATTGAACTTTTTCTCATAATCTTGCTCTAGTGCACACATATAGAACTGTCAGTGCTTAACTTGAACGTCCGGCATGTCCTTGCAATCATCTTTGTGCCAACCGCTAGTACCCTTGCAAGTAGCACACTCTTTCATATAGTGTCCAAAATCTGGCTTGCCTGGTGCACACTTAACAGGGTCGTGTTTACCATTCCACTTGCCATTACGTTTAGTGAGGTTGTAAACATACTTCTTGCAAGGTGCTCTCTCCTTCCTTTCGCCCTTTGGTTCAGTAGAAGTAGAACCTTTACCAACTCCAGCAGTAGTGCGAGGTTTCTTAGTTCTACGCGCAGTGTTATTCTCTGTTGCGGTACGCTTAGCGGACTGGGTAAAGCTCGAGGTACTAAGTACTCTAGTAGATGAGTTGGTATGCTTTTGAACTATCTTCTCGAAGACAGACCAAGGCATAGATCACAAATCACCAAAGGCGATAATATCATCATTGACCTTCTTAAAAAGGCTAGCACCCAGAGGCTCCATCAGCTGACAAATTAATGAATATTCGCCAGTATAGGTACGACCTCCCATCCGAGTGTTCATATGTGTCATATGAGCTAGAGCACCTCGAATAGTAGGATCATTCGCAAAGGACTTGCGAGACTCTAGAAGTTCATGGTCACGTGCATCTTCAACGAAGGCGTTAAGTATATTCTCACGCAACTGGCGCCAGGGTAGGGCTTTCCAGTTGGGCTCATAGGCCTTCAAGATAGTTTTCCATTCCTCTGACTCACAGGAATGAATAAAGACATTCATCATCTACTTATCCTTAAGGCCGGCAGACTCCTTTAGTTGGTCAAAATCCTTCAGTGTCTCCACTGTACTCTCATTAGTAGAGAAATCGACCTCAGCCTTCGCGTTACCTAGCTGCTTTATAAAGCTTGGTTCGAAGCGTTCACGTGGTCCACGCTCAGTGCTACGAGCTGCTAGTGCCAAGATAGAGTTTATCTCCTTTCTCTTGTTATCGATTAGATAGCGAATGTTACCCGCTTTCTTATCGTCAAGGTAAGAGTCATTCAATAGACGGTCCTTAAGGACTTGCATACCAGAACGTAATTGCCTGAGACGTTGATGTCTGGTTCTGACTTCCTCGTCTTCAGTGCTAGAGTGGGTACTCTCTAGTGAGGTACTGGTATAACGATTACCAAAGTCGTGATTATCAAGGTTAGATGGTAAATGAGGATCGATGTTATGAGGGTGGTAAGCCTCATCGATCTCCATACGATCATAGCCTCTGACAAGGTTAGGTTTGTCGAGAGGGTGGTTGATTGTAGCTTCCGAGCTATAGAGATTAGAATATGAGGTTTTATCCACTTCACTGCGGTAACTGGCTCAGTGGTAACCCTGCTATTTGGTAAAGTACCTCAGGTTCGAACCCCGGCTCGGAATATTTATTTTTTCGGTATAGGAAGAATATTGACCACGTCGGATAAGATCGAAGGGTCAGAAACTGCGGCAGTGGCTAGCTCCTTCGAAAGCTCATCTTTGCGGTTCAAATGGCGTCGAGATTGGGAAGATCCAATCACTCGTTGTCGAGTTATGGCGTCCCCAACATTTGCGTCTTCCGCCCCAACATTCGGTGGCGAGGCATTCAGTGGCGAGGCATTCAATGAAATTTCACAAAATGGAACGTCGCCATCTTTTTTAATAGGTGGATTAGGCTGACTTTCAGTAGTAATAAACCGTCGATCTCGAGACGATTCCTCCACTTGTTCAGGAGATATAGCCTTTCCAATATCTGACTTTTCACGGTCAGATGGCGAGCTGATGCCCTGGGCTGCACTACTAGGAGACACACGGACGCTGGCGAGACTTTCCGCGGCAGTTGAGACCTCCTCTTCCAAGGCTTTAGGGTCCGACGAGTCATCCTCAGAGTTTTCATCAGAACCAAGCTCAGAAACGGCGTCCTCTACAGCTTCAACGGCAGGCTCGGCTCAGTACCAAACGGACCAGCTTCCCCAGTAACCTCAGGAACCTCGACAGGCTTAGCAGGCTTAGAGCTGGCGGCTCCCTTGCCTTCAGAATTTCCGTTAGCCATAGTAATAGCTGAAGAACAGGAATATTAATAAGGTCTAGGTATAGTAACTAGTGTGTAGTTAACTTTAGGGTAGTATTAGCCACTATGAGGTAGTATAGAATACTTACAGTCCTGTCGCTAGATAGTAAGCTTTTATTAGACAGTCTAGAAGAAGTACACTACGGTAACTACTAATCAACTGAAAAATATGTAAACTTCGATGGATATTTCTATGTTTTAAACTATGTTATATGAACTAAGATACAATTCAAGTCAGTTAGAATTTAGCAGTGGTAGCTTGTGTAAGAATGATCGAGACTACCTCTTGGCAAGAGCCGTAATATCCTCGATCACACAGGACGTACCTCTAGCTGTTCTTTTTTATATAATTTTCACTAGAAGTACTAAGTGTTCATGACCACATACCCAATTTATAGATAGACATAATAACGTAAGTCACGTTAATACATTAGCTGATATAAATAAAATTCCATCTGAAGAAAAGTTAAAAAAAGAAAAAGACTTATTGAATTTTGGAGATTGGCGGGAGGACCAAAATCTATTAGTAGTTCGGAGATTATAAAATGTAGTTTTTGATATCCTACATCTACTATCGTCTCAATTAGGTCCCAAGTAAATGAGTCATACCAAATACTCCGGCTATTGGAGCCATCAAAGTGAATTTAGAACACTTTGGAGATATTGGAAAAAGTATTTGTATTAAATTATTCGAAATACAAATAAAAACCAATATGTTATTGTTAGAGTACAATGTAGTAGACTTTAAACAAAGTGCAAATGTATATATTTATTTCTGACCTCACCTCTGGTTTTATGCCTAAGGTGTTTGTGCTAGTGTTCAGCCGCTTGGGCTGGCCAGGGTAAAAACTCATATGGTCAGTATGTGAAACCTTATGCGGAACACTTTAACACTTCGATGCTTTTCTATTTCAACTTCTCTGCAGCTAAATCTCACGCTGATCATATGATGCCTTTCCGCATAGGTTGTGACTCACATAGAATCGCAGCTAATATTAGAATGTTGCGGTTGACAGGCTTAATCCACTCTCGGGAATCGGTTGAGAAACTTAATCTGCTCTCGGAAGTAGGTTAAGTGAGAACTCAACTCTTGAGAGTAATTTGAGCAACTTGATTAGCTCTCGGGAGTGAGCTAATTCTGATGACTTCCATAAATCAAAGATGGTTTCTTGCTGTAAAATCTGGCTTGAGACCTGTAGTCTCTCAGCAACAATGACGAGGTTTGAGACATCTAAAGCAAAAGTTAGTTTCATTTCCCGATCGAAACCGTTTTGGAAGTCGAATGAGTCTCAGCTTCAGGAGCAGAGCGTTTGAGGCTTTTACACTGCTCCGTGTTAAGAGTAAACTTTTGCTTATGCTCCGTGCAATAAAACGTTGATCGTAATGTGGACCCTTCGTTTTTGTGTTTTAGCGTAAAACAGTCCTCAGAGTTGTGATAACGTTCGGTCCTTAATAGGAGCAATTTTTATCCTTGATAAAATTACCTCCTCTGACATGACCGACAACGGCGTCCGGGGCTGCTGGGATTGAATTCGGAAAGCGGTCACAATAGGCTTGTGCCTTCTCGATATCTGCCATCATATTATGCTCGCACATCATATCACACATGACTTCCAGGGCCCAACTGTAGAATATATCGTAGTCTCGGTCCCATTCGATTGCAATCAGATATTTGCGTCTGTCGCTAAAAAACATGTGGACAATTTGTCCTTTAGTGAATCTTAGTTTCATTGTTTGTCCTATAGTGAAAGCTAATTTCGAAGTTTCGTTTTTAGGCTGGAGTAATCCAATATTTCAGACACAGCGCCACTGCACATACCAGGGCTAGAATAATCGTATGTCCATACATCTGATAGAGCAGATCAATGAGCTTATCATCATCAATCAACTCCCAAGCGGAGTCCTGATAATCACCCTTCTCTATTGCATAATTGGAAAGAGTTCGCACAGCTGAGTGCGACATATTGATTCTGGGCTGGTAGAAGTTACCAGCGAAGATAGAGGACACATGTTTCAAGGATTTCTTGAAATCAAAAGGCTCGATGTCCGCAGGTATCTGTAGATTACTGAATTTCAGGGCGTAGTCTGAGACTCACGGGCGAGCAAAATTTTACATCTTGTAGTCCTTGTTGGTTAAGGCTTCGACGTGCTCCGGCAAATAGTCTTGAAACGATTGCCCAACACAGGGTCGAATCTTTGGATCAACTTCGATGAGCAACTTCTGATTTGGATCATTTGGATCATCATGTCGAGCAATATATGCCGAGTTGATTAATAAAGTTCTAATATCAGTATCAAATAGATCCAAAGGATGACCTGAACTATTGTTCATCTTGACCAAGTCAGTTTTATAGATTACGGAAATTGTAGAATATCTTGATTCCAATTGTGGGTGTAAAATATTTTGAAACGAAAGGGTGAAGTCTCAGCAGTTGAGCTCCATCATTACGAATACAACAGTCTAGATCATTCGACCTATTTCTTAACGACGGAGAGGATCGGACTGCGGATTTGTACCGCTGATGTATTTTTAAAATAAGAAAAGGATATATTGTTTACCTCTCACTCCGGAGAGCTCAGAAAGTTTCTTAACTCACGTCCGAGACTGGTTTAGTTTCTCAATATTTTTTTAGGCTCCGGTTACGATGAAGTAGCCATGCCAAGGAGTGCAGCCGGATAGCGACAAAAGCTGCACATTTCGAGACCCGAGGAAACTCCCAATGACCCGTCCAAAAATCAAATAAAAAAAATCCCATGCAATTTTGTTCTGTTCCTAGTATAGATTTTCTCATGTTACATGTCGTTTGTGCCGTCGGGCTGCTGTCAACCGATGGTTCCAAGGAAATCTTGCCGAGTCTTTTTGATTAAGTTCTAACCCATAGTAAAAGATTCTGCCGGGTCTGGCATCAACAGTTCTTTATCTCGGCCTGGGCAGCACGATTCGTTTGTGGCAGATGAGTGACTTATAGTTATCTGATAATCAGCGACCTTGATCAGTGACCCTTTTTTCCAGGTTAATATTGTCAGCCAGTAATGTACTTTGTGTATATGCGCGGTCCTCACTTCCGAGAGCTGGTTCAGATTCTTAATAAACTTTTGAGCTCCGGTTACGATAAAGTAACTAAGCCAAGGAGTGCAGCCGGACAGCGACAAAAGCTGTGTATTTCGAGACCCGAGAGAAAGTCTCAATGGGCCCAAAAATAAAATCAAAAATGAAAACACGCGACGCAGAAGGGAGAGCTTACACCAAGCATCCAGAACGCTAACAGTTACTGTATGCCCCTCCCTCTCCCTGCGCGTCGGAAATCAGCGCTAGCTATATAAACAAGTACAGACGAAGGAACCACGGAAATTTCCACTGGGGATGCTAAATCTGCCCGATCTCCAATGTACATATTGGCTTTGTTCCCACCAGTAGCGACGTGTTCTTGCAGACGTTTCATTTGAGACAAGTACTGCTATATGACATAGATTTGGGGGGTTCAACGGTAGTGATCTGGTTAACAAGCATCAGCTCAATCAAGAATAAACATTGTGGATAAACAACATATTCCTGGCCGTGTCGAGAGTGCGATGGATACTACCTTTGCTACTCTAACATTTTTATTATACATTCGCCTTATATCGCTGAGTTTTGTTTTATCGAGTCCGAGATTATTCAACCAGTCTGCATACTGGACAACACTATAAACATTTATTCAGAACCCCAAACTTAGAATGTTAATTTCATGGTATGGTGGGGTTTACGCACGGAGTAAGTAAAACGTGAATAGACACACAACTGTTGTAAATATCGCATACAATTATACCAGTTTTGAATTGCGAGCTCTTTTGTGCACAGTTTCATAACGTTAAGATTATGAGAGCTCACCTCAGTATTGTCTCACTACAATAAAATAGTAAAAAGGAATCCTCGTAGTAATTTGTTTTAGTTTCAACATATAGTCAAACAGTCATCGGTAAGTATTACACATGCCACAGAATATTACTATCAACACTGAAAATGAAAAAATTTAGTTGAAATGCATGTGATTCCATCATTAGGGGGAGTCCCAAATGGCTCGACTGGTGTGCTTTCAAATCACGATCGTATTTCAAAGTTAATGTGCTCTCGAATATTTAGCAGCTACAAAACCAGTAGGGTATTGTATCAGAAATAAAATTCCGCGAGAAAAATCTGAGGTTAAAACCTGAAGGCCTAAGCTCGGGGAAATGAAGTAGAAAGCGTGTGTGATGTTTATTATACAACAATAACCATCGTTTACCTTCTAGTTTTTCTATACACAAGCACGCAGGGTTTGACTCTAAACCGTCTCGATACAGTATTCATTATCTTTTAGCACCCATTCATCCAGACCATTCTAACTTCCAGTCACCGACACTCAGGCAGATAGATATACATTTAGTCGAAACACAGAGACAACCTGAACATCATTTCTTTCAATACAATCCGACAGGCACGGGGATAGCCAAATAGTTCGGTGTTCTGTCTCTCTACGTCGTTTTGTCAGGCTATTTGTGACTGTTCACAGGCCCGACAATTCTGCGTAACGTAAAGCAAACTTAATTGACGAACGGGCTTGAGTTTTACTACCTATAGTTTGGAAACGAAGCTATCAAGTCACATTGTTTTGTTTATTTGTGCTATATCTTAATTTCTTGCGTATTGAACAATTGTGTGACTTGCATATTGCTGATGTGGTGATGCTCTCGGTCCATTTGAGCAACCACAGATGGGATCTACTGACAACTCACCACCCACCTCCCACTGACTACACAGGTGGTGCAGGAAGATATATCAGACTTGGGATGTATCAATAATCGCTTCCGTGGGATTTGATTACAGCACAGCTGGCTTGCTGCGCCTGAACGAACCTGCGAAAAAATTGGTTTGCAACCGTACTGATTTCTCCTAATATCTACCCAGTCGATCCAAACGTTGATGGAGAAGATCAACAGTCTCAATACGAAAAGCAAGAGTTTAACCAGTCAAGTAATGTAAAACTAATCTAAGATTGTGCTTCCTCATCTGCACAGATGCCGTTTCTTTGACAGAGTAGGCCAACTGGCGAAGCTAAATTGTCAACCGATACATAATACATTAGTTTGAAACGATTCATCATTTTGGGAATCATGTATAAAAGTCCTTGCTCTGGCTGATTTAATGTCAAAGTCTAGACTATGTACGTGACCTTGTGAGCTAAATTGGACTTGAAGTAGAAAAATTACAATCCGAATCTCGGCGGTTGCATCTCGCTCCATAATTACGACAGAAATGCTGTCATATCGTATAATTATACAAAATATTTGATGCGAGACACTAACAGAAGTATCAATATTCTCCCAGCTAAAGGGTGTAGATATACCCAAATGACCATGTATCTTTAACTCAGCGTTCAGGCCAAAAGTAGAAAAACAAACAACACACATTGGAAGAATCCTACCAGGTGTGTTTAATCTATTTATTATACATATTTACCGGATTTCTTCCCTTGGAAGGTGGATCGTTTAGGGAGCCCTGTATATGGCCTTAAGCTCGAGGGCGTAGCCATACTAGTCGTTCTCCCCAGAACCTCCCTTAATTGAACATCATATTCAGTTCTGACTACTGACATAGAATCGTCTCGCGCGTCACTTTGCCGCCTATTCCGCAACTCTTTTATAGATCCTTGATTAGGAGCGTATCCAGCCCTGCGGCCATACGCTGGCATGTCCACAACCGAATCTCCCATGTTACTTCTGTTTTCAGAAGCGGCACCACTCAGTCCTCTATAAAACACACTACCGGTAGCGTCCGACTGACCTGTCGCACTTCCCGAACTGTGGTAGTCTATATTGCCATCGGCCTCTGCCTCCGCTTCGTTTAGAGTTTCTCTTCTTTTCAGCTCCATAACTTTCTGTCGTAAGGATGTAGTGATAAAATTGGAATACTGCTGTTGTAGTGGCGGTGGACGTTGCCGTATTTGCTGTTGTAGCTGTGGCTGTGATTGTGATAGTGATTGTGATAGTGGTCGCGGCTGCTCATGTGTTCGCCTTTCACTTTCATCGTCTCCATCCGCATAAGGCTGTGCCGAGGGGTGTGCGGTCTCATCAATCACTCCACTGGTACCAGATTGTATCGAGGCATCCGCAGATCCCCGCGATGAGCGGTTGTAGGTCTGAAGTATGCTTGCAAGGTATGACGTTTGCGTGTCACGCGCGGGCCGCTGCGTGAACACGGGCGATGGCGGCGGCAAAGATTCAACATCTAGTAGACCATTCGTTTTGCTGCCATCTTGACTACTTTGCACTCGTTGTAAACTGCCCTGCTCCTGAGTTTGGACCTGTGCGCGCGTCTGTGGTTGTGCTGGGACACCATGTGCACCCTCCGATAAGCGAGGGATGTCACTGCTCTCGACCGCTTCCGGGCCAAGATGGCCTCTCGATTCTGTGCAAAAGAAATGAGATATACATTCAATGCGTAGAAGAATGCGGCAAGATACCTCGCAATATCGGATAGATAAAGTAGGGAAATATACATCTGACCCAAGATCAAATATAGAATGGGCGAGATGGAAGACTATGGCTGATATCGTGAAAACAGAAAAACAGGCTACCAAATGACACGTATATTTTAACAACACTCCAAAGGCTCCAATTGCAAAAGATCTTAAATGCACCCTCGTACCTAGATCGTTGATTTCTTGTTCTATGCCGGTCTGCCTCATTCGCACACTCTCTTGTTGTTGCCTCAAGAGTTCTTGTTCGGCCCTGAGCTTGGACAGGCTTGTGTGGCCCACTTCCCGTACAATAGGGAGAGATTCGTCGTTTGCAGTCCCACTACCGGAGCTGCTGCGCTTGGAAAGTGGCTCGGCTGGTCCCTTGCCACTGCCTGGCAATACGGCCTGTGAAGCGTGGTGTTGCAGGATAAATCGCAATGCAGGGTTCAGTACAGAAACGATGCCCCAGAACATATGCTAACACTTGAGACTAACAATGTCTCAATAAATTGATACAATAACGCCTTTAAAACAAAACGAGATGCCTTCACTCCTCTCGTTGTACATGACGTATGCAAGCCTGCGGAAAAAACCACAAAAAAAACCACTGCTCTAAGGGAGAATCTCGCCGCACGGGGTTTTTTTTAAACAAACGCACCCATGGACAGAAGATAGCACACCCAGGCAATGCGTCGGTCAACTCCACTGCATGTGGCACAACACTAATGCTCAACGCGTTCTACAGTAACGGGAGATACCTGCGGATATCTGGTTCTCCGATCTGCTTCGTGTTGCATTACGAGAGCCTGGACGTCGTCTTCAGAGGTCGCTCTGCGCCACCGCATCATATCTTGCATACCAGCCTCATCGACAAACACCTCTGTTTCAGCATCCACACTCCCAGTGGGCAAAGAATGTTGTTTCTGGAAGTTTACCGTCAGAACCGTTTGTCTGTGCGAGATGTGTTATATACATCTTTAGCTTATATGTATGTATGTGTTAAATACATCGTCACGTTAGTCACGAGCATCAAGGGAAGTGGTGGGATACTGAAAGTCAAGGCTTTTACAGATGCAAATATACAACACACGGTTGTGCGGCACTGCTGAATTTCACGATCTAGCCTGGAACTAACCATGCTGCACACAACACATGTGCACACAATTAGAAAACTCTGCAAGGATAAATAGATACATGGGCTCCAACTCCTGCATATCATACCTTAACGTAGACACCTGAGCCGTACCCATCTGCTGGATATCCGAGACAGTACCCGGCAACGCATCGATCTCGGTGGGCATAGGCATTGCCAGATTAGAGCCGCTATTGCTCGCCCTATCGTTTGTTGGCTGTGACATTGCACGGCTATACACGCTCGTGTCATCTGGCATATGTATGTTTGTGTCCTGGTTCCAGGCCCGCAGATGCTCTTGGCTGATCTCGTCGATGGTTTCCTGACCAATGCCAAGGCTCGCGTCGGAGGTTATTGTGCCACGCCTGCAACAAAAGTCACCAGGGTGTGCAGATACGGTAACACAACAAACATAATAATAGTATGTGAGTATGTGTGCATGCGATAGTCTCTGCTACTATTTAAAACCGCTTTTGTACACCGGTATCAGCACGCCACGGGCTGGTGCCATTAAAAGAGCTGCGTTGTGCCCCATGTCCACTGTTACCACCCACTATGTACAACTCACAATCCCAGTCATTGAATCTTTCGATTCTTCATAACATGCAAAAAAACCTCACAACCCCCTCACTAACTTGAGACTTGTCACTCTGCATGAGCCCGGGAGATTGGCTTTCTTCCATACCTTTCTGGAAGCATATGGCTGGCCATACTCGCGAGTCTATACGACTGCTGCTTATCTTCCTCCATGGTGGTAACGATGGAACTGGACCGTCTCATGCGTCGGTCGTTGAGACGAGAGGTCATGCGTACGTACATATTGGCACGATTATCCTCTGATATCTGTGATAAACAAGTCGTCAGTATATGATACGAAACGGGTGGGCATGGCACAGGTGCGTCGAACACTTGTTGTCTGCTTGCAACTACCGGCCTTTCTCGAAGGGCTTGTCTGCACGCGCAACAGGTATAAGGTGGGTGTACACAGCACACCGACACCACACCCAGATTGAACACACAGTCTCGCATTGACCGTATACTTCTACTTCATGTTGGTCTGCTTACCCGTTTCTTGAGCGATTCCTTGGCCAGCTGTTCCCTGATGTCTTTGATTGACCGTAATCGCACCGACACGTGCAGCTCACCGGCACGGTCATCCATTTTATCCCCCTGCAACGGGAGCGCATGGTACGTATACGGTGGCTTAGACATTCGATATATAGGGTTTCAGGTGTGTGCCATTTCTGTTTCCTTTCTTAGTCGGAACAGCGAGCATAGACGCTCGACTGAACCTACCCCTCATCTCGCACTATATAATGACCGAAACTGCACTCAGAACAATCTCAGCTTTGTGTAGTAGGCACTCGACAGCATTTAATCTTTTGATCACGAGTAGTAGGGACTGGATGGCCCTGCTTGAGAACCCAAGCCGATTCCAAAACAACCACTCTATTGAAATACTAGAGAAGGACCGATTCACTTACACTCAACATCAGCCAGCCCTCATAGTCCACGCTGATGTCTGTACCCGATGCCAGGAGTTCTTGATCGCAATACATGCGCACACGTCGTTGCCTCTCCCTGTCTTTGTCCGTGTCATCCTTCATCATGAAAAAATAGTGAAATTAGACAAACGCATGAATGCAAGCACTTGCAATATAGACCTTGTCAACTGCACCTTAAAAAAAGAAACACACAAACTCATTTCATGCAGGTCTCTTGTTGATTCGCTCAAGGTATCAGACTGGGTGCGCGTAGGCTTGTAAGATCGAACAATTGAGAATACTGCTGGTACGTACAACCTATCGACACACACACGCGCGTACATGCAAATACACTTGCACACACATACACACACAGAATTACACATAATTACACACACACACACACACGCGCGTGCCTACTACACGCAGCAGTACAGTCAATAGCGAAAGACCGTACCTCTCCTGCCGTATCCACTCCATTGTTGTCCTTCTCTGATGTATCTGTCGGTTGCCCCTCGCTTCATATACGCAAGGCAACGGTATGTGTAGTACAGGTTGTGAACTAGTGAGATACATGCATGGTTTCAGTTCAGCAAGCTCACAAGTATACACCCTTGATGGTATATGTGCGTCAGCATCTGACCTTGAGAGGGCAGCAACCGACCTGCACGCAAGCCATCGAGATGTGCAATTCGAAGACTATTGAGCGCAAAACAATAACATCAAACGAACTCGTATAGATATATTCACTGACTCTGAATTCGGATTGAGACTCACTTTGCCAAGTGCACAGAGCTGCCGAAGGATGTCAGACTGACCCTGGAATCGTCCTTGTCACTATCCCACTCGAACCGCACGGTGACACTTGCAATGTTCTCGTTTTGCCCAAAGCGCGAATAGTTTCTGACTCTCATCTGTGCACATGAAAAATAGAGTTAAAAGTGTATTTACAAGGTGTAGGCTTATGAACATGTTTTTCATCATATGTATTAAAACCCCCCCATCAAAGAAATGGTTGATGTTTTAAAAAATGTACAAGCTATCCACCATTCGTTTACAGCATTCGATTTTACAAGGGCTACAATAGTCGCGTCGTGATGCACAAATCGGATACAACTCTCAAGCCTTGTCTGTGTGTCATGTGGTCCACAGTCCACTGAACAGGCAGACATGCACAATCCATCAGATAAACAGACCGCCACAGGCACGACCGATGCGATTGCTTACCAAACGCGAGTTGAGAGTACAACACACACACACACACACAGAGACACAGAGACACAGACACAGACACACCTCGAACTCTTGACCATTGCCGCTGTTGTCCATTGGCAGTATGAACGCCTCATCCCACACCGGATGGAGGGTCTCGGTTTTTGTGCTGGACCTTAAGACGGTGGGAAACGAGGGGAGCGCGCACTGTGAGTGAAGCCATGTTTGGGAACATTTGCTGTAGCTATGCTTCAGTGTCTGAGGTATATCATCCACGCAATGCTGCACGCATAGAGTATCAAAATGCCACAGAAGGAGAGGTGTGGTTTATAGTTTGGCGATGGAATTGTACCGAAATGAACCGAAACGAGACATGTGATCGCAGCGATCGAATCGTACGCAAACGCTGGCCTATGACACCGCAATGTAAGCTCCCATGCGCCTACTTCACACAGCGGTGCAAGATCGCACCGGCAAGACTAGACACCCTGAAGAACTTGCCTAAATGGTTGGTAGCCTTGTTGTTAGCCTCGTCCTAAATGTTCGCGACAGGTTTGAGCGGAACTTGCTACTCTCATACTATTTCATCACACCAAGCTCTCATACTATTTCATTACACCAAGCTCTCGTACTATTTCATCACACTAAGCTCTCATACTATTTCATCACACCAAGCTCTCATTCTATTTCATCACACCAAGCTCTCATACTATTTCATCAC
Organism: Sphaeroforma sirkka; assembly: GCA_001586965.3. Taxonomy (NCBI): domain Eukaryota; class Ichthyosporea; order Ichthyophonida; genus Sphaeroforma; species Sphaeroforma sirkka. Next base: position 14,305 of record LUCW03000358.1, on the reverse strand, counting down.
ACCAAGCTCTCGTACTATTTCATCACACCAAGCTCTCATACTATTTCATCACACCAAGCTTCCATACTATTTCATCACACCAAGGGCGTGCGCGAGCGTGAGTGTACCTGGCCACCGTCTTTCCGTTCTGCATACAATCCACGAAGGGGTTCCAGATGTCCTCCTCAATCGGCGGCTCAGGCAGTTTCTGCGCCTCCCTGATCATGACCATCACAAACATATCGCCGCCTTTCCCATCTTCCGGTAGTTGCATCTGTACGAACATGTGTGTGCATGAGAACCGTGCCTGTGCTCGCCAATGTGAACGGTCTGAGCCCGTTTGCCACGCCTGCGTATTGACTTCCCCTGAGCCCCACACCCAAAACCCTAAAACCTAAAACCCTCGTATTGGTCTGGTATGTTGTTCATGCAGTCGATAGTACCGAACTCTCCCACACCTCAGAGCAAATACCTACGCAAACAAACGGCGCATTCACAAGTATTCACAAGTGCTCGTGTAGTACAAGACAATTGGTGGGCCATGACATACCGCGATGTAGTCGGGATCGAAAAGAACATCCTCATGGACATTGTTGATTGGGCCTTTGTAGATGGGCACCTTGAACACCCCCCCCACTCGGAGTATCTAATACGTTGGAGTATAAAGCAGAGGAGTTGTAGTGTGCCGCTAGGTGACGGGCTTATGGGTGTTGGGGCTAAGCTAGGCTATGCAGTAGGCTGGGAATATATGGTGTCAGGCGCATTTAAGGCCATCTTGAAATCAAACAACAATGCGATAGAACATATTTCGCCTCCTGAATAGCTCAGGTACCAGGAGTCCGATAGCGGGCACAAGTCGACACACATCATAATTACAAAAGTGCTCTACACATAAATGATAGATGCAACGCCCAGAGACTACACACATACACACACACACACACACATATATATATATATATAAATGCAAATGTGCGTGTGAATGTGAGCGCACAGACATACGACATACGTGCAGGAACGCATCCCCGATCAAGATGGCCATGGCAATTGCCATACTGGTGACGATATACCCCGCAGGGCTGCTGTTCTCGCTGTTGGGCTGGACCATCATGGCAATCAGCTGCTTCACTATGGACGACCCAGGCACCACCAGTTCAATGGTAGGCACCAGCAGACACATGGGCGCACAGTCCATGGAGCGCAGCAAAGACCGCATAAAGCGCTTGCACAGCAGACCGCTCACAACAGTCATTGTGAACACTCCCATGCCCGTCGCCAACGCCGAGGGTATCTCGGAGATGGCGCTGGCTACCTGTGTGTTTGGAGTGAGTGCCACGCAGATAGGATAGGCGTGAATAAAAGAGGGTAGCATATACAGAGGGCGAGTTTTGTGCTTTCTAGGTTTGTATGCACACATGTGTGGGTCTCTCAGGGGGAGTGAGGGGTGCTATGTAGGCTCTGGGACGATTATCCTGATGGTCCTAGCGCTATGACTAGAACGGAAGGATTCTGGGGTATCGGACTAACTCTGTATGTGAGAGAGTGCATCAGAAAGTGCTGATAGACAGGGGGATGTATGTTCTACGGCTTTGGGAATAAACCACCACGTTTCTTATCTAACGGAAGGTCCATGCACGCAACGCTACACCAAATTTGAACACGAAACTCACTACAGAAGTCTATTCTAAGCCCACCGCCTTGGTAGACAGCCGTAGCCGTACGTATATGCCCACACTTGCTATCAGCAAGCTTAACACGTGGCAATGCACATGACCACACCTGGATGACCAAACAGGTGAAGAACTGCACCACAAAGAAGGGGAGGTACATCCTCGGCGGAATGTTGTAGCACAGAATAGCGGCCGGATAGAGCAGCGCGTACGCGGGGATACGATAGGCCCTGTGCATCGCTATTACGGCATTTTCACAAGGATCAAATACTGTTCCAACTATATATATACGCACATATGTACATATATATATATATATATATATAGAGGGAGAGAGAGAGTGTGTGTGTGAGAGAGATACAATCATGGGTGTGAGTAACGGTATGAGTATATGAAAACGCGTAGGCAGTTGAAGGAAAAGAGAAAGGTGCGCCGTAATACAGCTTGTCCCACACTTCCGCATCCATGGTACGTGTGATGGGCCAAATAAAGATATGTTCAGATAGTTAATGTGCGACTATATACAAAAGTACGTTGATGCAAAGGCAAGTGAGTGGGCTTTACTTCACTGGCCAAGCCATTAGGATAATAGAACATTGCAATTCCAGATACACATGATACTGCGCATCGGTTTGCTTTTTTCAAGTCGAAAAACGAAGCAACGATCAATTTCCACCACAAGGGCAGGATAGGTATACAGCCAAGCCATTCGCAGCAAACACAGCGTACTACGATAGAAGGCACACACAACTGCTCACACCTTCGACTTCCTGGAAGAAGAATATGAGATATGCAGCGAACATCAGAGCCACGGCCAACATATGGCCGACTACCAGCGAGTAGGTGTACCGAACTCCACCGACCGAGAGCAGCCTCGACACCATCTCCAGCACTGAGAACGAGATGGTCACACCGGGAAAGAAAAAGGCGGTACTGCCCAGGGCTAAGCTAAAGCTACATCCGCTCGTCTGCCATCCTGAGTGTAATGGGTGTGTGGGGGGTATATGAGATGGGTGTGTGTGTGGGGGGGGTAATATAGGATGGGTGTGCGGGGGGGGTGTATGGGATACAGGTGTAGCGGTCAGCTGTAGTTACCAGCACATACAAGCAAAGCAGGAAGGAACAGATCAATACTAAGTGCAAACGAGGAAATAAGCAAAGATATCCAAATCCAGAAATCGAGGACAGGTGTAGTGGCCAGCTGTAGACAGTACCAGCACATACAAACAAAGCAGAAAGGATCAGATCAAAACCAAGTGCAAAAGAAGAAATCACAGACAAGTCATTGAACGACTGGACATATATCTCACCTAAATAGACGAACAAAGAGCACCACAGACCGGCGATAAAGGCGCAGACGAAGGTCGTCAGTTTCTCAATAGACTGGAGGTATCTGTGGGGATGAGAAGGAGAGAAGAGCAACGCAAATGGCGAGTAAGGCTAACGGAGACAATTGCAACTGCCACTGGGGCGATGCACAGAGAGAGTGTGTGTACAGATTGCCCAGTTGCAATCATCTTGGCACACCAGAATGGAAGCGCTGACAGGAAGAAGAAAACCCCGCACGGTGATACTATGAAACTCTTAACCGAAACATATGAGCACGTGCGCTGTAGCAGGAATACACCAAGCGTTCGAACCTTGGCCGTCAAGCAACGGAGCAAGTGTGTAGGTACGATCCGCTACGCAATGAGGGATTGGTACATCAGTTAAACATCTACTGGATCTGCCGACATCAGCCACGTATGGGCTGTGGGCCAGTGCATTGATGTCAGCCCTATGACACACGGGCAGCAGAGCTAGAGCACAGGTAGAGCTCAGTATGTCACGAGGGTTCGTAACGAACGATTCACCAAACTGTACATGCACGGGTGTACACACACACAACTGTATGAAGGTGTGCGGAATGCCCTAGGCACAAGTAGTTGGGTCTATTGTCACACATCGCGAGTTATGATGACTACTGCCAGCAAATATAGCCTGTGTGGGCAACTCGGGAGATTGGTTTGGTACTCACCCGTACGACTGCAAGCCCAGCACCAGACTATTAGAGCCGCCGGTTAAAATTCCGAGGTAGATGCAACTCAGATCCCCACCAAAGAAGAATATAGCAAAGCCTATCGCATAGGGAACCTACGGACAGTGCATGCAGCAACAAGAGCGCGTCATATGAGACCTCGGTGTACGGCAGAGGTACAAGTGTATCATATAGCATCCATTATAAGGCAAAGATGTAGCGGTATTGCATATTGTATGCTGTCCCACTGAATGTTGAGTTAACCGTGCATGGAACAGTTGCAGATGGGTTCAACTGGTAGTACGGCTCGATCGTATGAGCCCAATGTATACTACCATCAGCATTGTTTTTGAGAGGTGGCTTTCAAACGGTACACTAGGCGGTGCTTAATAACCACATCTGCAACATTAAATACACCGACAATGGCGATGTATATGCCAAACCATGGCTCCGAACAATGTCAACGTATGTGTTAAAAACATGCTAAAAAACGCCCCCTGAAGACAATGCCCCGGAGGGAAGTACTGCCGCGCTCTATGCAAAGCGTTTAACGCTGAGTGCCAGACTACTGTGCTTGGGTGGGTGTGCTCGACTGACATACTTGGCAGAAATGTTTGAGAGGGCGCGCATATAGTTCTTTAAGGAGCTGGATCTCGGCGATCTTCGCCTCCGCATAGTCGAGATCGGCGAATCCCTTTATGATTTTCTGTAGTAAAGGCAACATAAGGGAAACAGCCGACCGAATTATTGCGTGCGAGTCAGTGGAACAAATTTGAGGGCCAATGTCCAAACGAGTATATACGTAGCTACATATACAGTCCGTAATAAGGTGTATCGCCACATCACCGCCCCGAGTTTGAGGTGTCACGTGTCACACGTCAACGGTAAGCGTGTCGAATGCACGATGATACTACCCCCTATTCATTGGTTCTAAGTGTGTGTGCAAGTGAATGTACCAGCAAGCGAGAACATCGAATAGTGGACATGCATTACATACGATGGCCAGTTTCCGAACGCGCGCCAGCCTATCCATGTTGACGCTCTTATCCACATCTGTTGTGGTCAAGCGGTTCGGATGAATACCCATGTATATACAATACGATAAATATATACCCCAAGAGTAGAAGGCAAGGCACAGACAGTTCCCAGGCGTCTGTGATACTATGTACGGGGTAGGTCCGATCCAATGTACCACATCACATCGAAAGCTTAGAACCAAAGCTCCGATCTAGTACCATCGGACTGAGTACCTACTACTTAGGCTTGGGTGTGTCACTCACGCCAAGTGTGTCTATATGTGCTGGAAAAGAGTACGAGCACAGCCACCCGCGAGGCGCGATAAAGTAACACGCACATGCCAGATCGTATATCTCTTGACTCGTGCTCATATGTGTGCGGAAAACAAATAGCACAACAACTGTCATCGTAGGACGGCTGGTACCCTAGAAAGCGTAGGTGCAAAAACAAGGAACTCGCAGAACCAGCCACTCAAGCGCAAATAGGTGAACATACTCACAAACTCGGTGTTCCGACCAGTAATGAGGAAGAATCCTGTCGGGGCGAGACGGATCGATGTTTCATGGTTGCCTGCGTGGAACGGTGCCACAGGGAAAGTCAGGTGACAATATATAATTCCAACTTTATTCCTACAACCCCTCCCCCGAGTCACTCATGGGGCATGGAGGTTCTCCAAAGGTGCTAGCATGAGCTTATGTGTGCCACAACTGTCTGTGTAGGTACGGAGAGGTCTCCATGTAGAAGACCCAAATGTATGTAAAATCCTAAAACCCAAATGTATGTAAACCCCTAAAACCCAAACGTATATAGTGTATGTATACACGTACACTGTAGACAGTATTATAAAGTACAGGCGCACTACATAAACAGGCACACACACGCGAACTCTATAAACAGGCACACACACGCGCACATTATCAATTGGACACATATACAGACACACATACGTTCACATGTTCAATTAAAAACACATACACACACACACTCATGTACGTTTTCAACACGCATACACAGCATGATTTATACACAAAAGAACACGCGCACATTTATAAGCCCCTACCAAAGGATTGTGCCAAGTAGAAAGAAAACTCCTCAAGACTATGCGCTGGACTACCGTACTCATACAGATCATGAATCAGCCATTTCAGTAGATCGTATCTGTATTAAAAAAACCCCCCCAAAAAAAGAACGACGCAAAACGGTCAGGTTTTAGGGTCTTAAGGATCTAACGATTGCCCTACTATAATCGCTTTTGCTGGATTGTGTTAGGAGTGTATTGAGGGTGATAGGTATATATATATTTATATACACATACACACATACACACACACACACGCACACGCACACACACACACACACACCACACACACACACACACACACAAACACACACACATTTATATATATAAATATTCAATTCACTGGCACATAACCCCCATTCTCTACCAACAAATCCGTATGACGCGGAAGGATGAACCTATGCATACAGAGCGGGGGCAGTCACACAACAGATACCCTCCCGATATGAAACATATAAGCCCTTTCTCAGTGCCTCCAGTGCTTCTACACATACATCAGTGCAGATTTCGAACACGGACTTTCTCGTCCCTGTCACTCAACATACTTCCGACTGTTTTCCTTCTCTTCTAACAGGGCTGTTGCTTCAGCCGATGACAGCTTCTGTGACGTTGACAGGGATTTGCTCGGCGTCTTAACAAACGCAGTTGTGTCGAGCGTGGCCTGAGACTGGTCTGATAGCGCCGGGTCAAAACTGACACCAGAAAACCCGCGTTTATCCGACACTTTGGATCTCAGCGCCTCTTGCACAGTGTTTGCTGAGTGGACAAGAAAGGAAAACGACAACTGCATTGAACTACAAGCCACCCATAGCTGAAGGGCTTTTTATTCTCCCAGGCCGTCTGTATAGGGATTAAAAGAGAGCGGGAATAGTGCCAAGCCTTGCAAGGTAACAATATTTGTAAGCTTTATTACGTGCAGCGTGTAGCGCATGGGGGATACTGAGTATGAGGCGCGAGTTCAGCAACCACTACCTACACAACAGCCGCGTCTGTGGGATGGGGCTGGCCTGGACATGTGCTGTAGGGGCCGATCCACCGAATGTT